>JAURVB010014423.1:0-105666 GCA_033002965.1 Piper betle | reverse complement strand
ACCAAAGCGGCATGTTACAGGCCTCGGTTAGGTCGGCTAACCCGAATCTAACTCGTGCGGATCCAATCCCGGCGTCTTAAGATGAAGATTCGACTTGCTATATGTATGTATGAATGCATAAACCCTAACAGGATACTACATGGATAACATGCAACCAATTTTCACACCAACACAATTACAATCAAAATTAGTAAAAATTCTAAAACGAAAGGACAGAATTTCCCCTAAAATGCAATTAGGGGCCACCTCTGTCAAAATCATATATTCAAACATATATACGCATAGCGACAATAGCATTCACATAGACTTCTAATCTACTATATTCATCATTCTCTGAACTTTGGGTCCTAACCCATCACACTTACGCTGCGCTACTCCGATCATTTCATTTCATTTCATGTCATTGTCATGCCTCAAATATTTAATCATAGCATATTTATAAAATAACATCATAAACAAAATATTAAACATTCAATCACCTAATGTGTGTGTGCAGAAGACCTCATTGCTCCTTCGTCCAAGCTGGCTCCTCCAACTCGTGATTATTACCTACATATAGTATAAAAACACGTCAATAACAAGTGTTACTGGATCGGAAAATAAAATAACTATAACAAACTGGCTATGAGAGCAAACTCTCATATGAAAGAAAACAACATATACTCCACGTGAACACTCTGAAGGGCACTACTGAGGAGCCACTGGGCTGCAGACCCGGTAGCATCCCGAACTTACTGATCTGCTGCTGGTACTGTGCCGCTCTCGGCACTTCTTTTCAGTACTTCTCGTGAAACTTTATCCTAAGCCCTCTCCTTACCTCCATATTTCTCCTGGCCTTGAGCACGAAAGCCGAGTAGTCCTGGCCTTGGGGGCCACGGCCGGGGGCGGGCGAAGGGGGTCGCCGCGGCTTGGGGTGGGCGGGCGGGCTGCGGCGGGGCGGTAGGTTGGTACGGTCGCGGTGGGGGGCTGGGAGCAGAGCCGCGGGTGGCGCTTGCCAGTGGAAGCCGCGGCGGGGAGGGTCGGTCGCAGGGCGGCGTCGGGCGGGCGGGGTCGGGTGGGCGGTGTCGGGCGGGCGGCGGGTCGGACGGGTTAAGCAGGTCGGGCAGGTGGAGCTATGGTTTGAGGCCCGGTGGGCTGCAAAAAACTGCAGCGCACTGTAGCATTTTTGTATATATATATATATATATATATATATATATATATACACTAAATAATATGTTAAGATATTATTGTAATACATAATATTTTATGTATTATAATAATATCCCACCAGTAGCTAACCTTACTTTTTATCTTTTTTAAAATTGATTGAAAGATTGAAAGTAAATGACTAAATCATCATGCTTAAACCGATAAAATAAAACACGAAGGGAGAAAACAAATGAATCAGTCAATAAAGATTTTTTTAATTGATGAATGAACCTAAACGACATAACATCATATTATCTTTTTGTAACGAGCCTTTAGTGGTAAAGATGAAAGGGTGACCCCTACGTAAAGAACATAGATTTTATGAAAAAAACAAATTAGAAGAAAAGTTGCAAACCTCTTGGGCACAAGCATAATCAGAAAAAGTAATTACAAACAAAATAACAGCCAGGGATATGCTACAACACTTATATGATTGAATTAAATCTCCTTAATTAAAGGAGATTAAATGATTAAAATTTTCGTTGTAGTACTGAAATTAATCTCCTTCAATTAAGAAGATTTAAGTTAATCATTTTGATGTAGCACTTCTAGGAGCAAATCCCTATCCTAAAAGAACATATCAAAAGTGACAAATCTTATAGGATGGGTGATGTGGAAATTATCATGCAAGTACATGTGTCGAATCAAGTAATAAAAATAATAAGAAAGTATCGTCTGACAAGGTATTATTACTAGAAGTTTTCAATTACTAAAACTAATTTAATTAATTATACTTAAATATAAATGAATTCAAAGAGTGATTAAATTATGGATTAAGGCAAAACTAATCTAAAATACAATATTTAAATTATATATTAACTTTAAATCGATAAACCTCGGATTTTCAATTGCACCTAATGCTCTATATAATTAAAGTTATAACTTTTACCTATGAATTATATATTTAGATCATTAACCACAGGAATTAATTATTCATGACATTTCTCGATTTACCATAAACTTATCACTTGCACTCAACTCCTATATCTTTATGCAATTGTGTATGCAAAATAATACATTAAGTTTTGCCCTTAACAGTTACCCAACATATATGAGTATATCTCTATCTCACATATGAATCACCTAAAACAGATGAACAAATGTTATTTTAATTGATGATAAATTTAATCTTTCTATCTCTAAACAAGATCAAATCTCTAGATTTAATAATAGATGGCCAGTCTAATGATAATATTAAGAACATAATAAAATAGATGATTCAACTTCATAATCACATAGATAAAAATTAATAACATTTATTAATCCATATACTAGGTGTCATTAAAAATCCTAGGAAAGAATTTACTTTATAAAATATTTGATTAAACTCAATAAATTCATATGCGATATAAAAAATATTATTTAATTACAAAAAACTAAATCAAAATAAAAAACTCTTTTTGAGAAAACATCTTCTCTTTTGATCCAACTTCTTCTTCGTTCATTCTCGTCTTTCGTGTCGCCACTTAGCCGTCAATTGTTGTTCTATTTCTTTTTAAAACCCTAATCAAATGTATAAAAAATCCACCCAAATATTTCACGTGAGATCTACCAGGATCTCCAAAAATATTAGAAAAATCAATTTTTTTGTCGCCAATAATCGAGCACTCTGCTCTCGGCCATAAAATTTTCTTAATAGAAAAGTCAGCACTCGAGCACTTTGAATCCCAGTGCTCGAGCACTCTACTCTCGGTTACAGTTCCAGGTTATGCTTTTTAACTCAATTTTGCCCCAAATTTATTTCGGATCATCTTCTAACTCTTATACCCTACTAGAACAACATTAATTAGCACTTTTTATAGTAAATTTATAATAATTTCTTGCCTTATTAATAATATCTAATAAACATTTAAACTAATAAAATTAAAATAAAATCACTCGAAATATGACAAAAATTCAATATAAAATGTAAAAAATTATAACTCTTTCATAGAATTATCAATGGATTATAACCTTTAGATCGATCCAACTATGGGAAAGAAGTGTACCCTTTTATAAAATATTAATCAACCATGTTCATATTGAAATAATATTTTTTAAAGTATGGTTCTTAAGTTTTTTAAAATAATATAAAATTTTAATAATTAAATGAAAAATATTGTCTCATAGGAACATAAAAATAATTTAATCAGACCAATAAACAAAAAAAATTTTTTTAAAAATAACTAACTTAAAAATCTAAGAAAGCTAAAATATAAAAATTCTTTGTGATTTTTAACATATAACATAAATAATAAAAAAATATTTGAAGAAGCCCTAAACCAATTTATGATCTTATCATCCTCTCAATCTATTATTTGGAAAGAAAATAGATTTTTGAAAAAAATGGATTGAGAGGATGATAAGATCATATATTGGTTGAAAATATATGGATAAATCATCATGCTTAAAAATTGATACAAAGAAAAAGAAATAAAAGAGAAAAGGCATGAATGGATAATGAAGTTTTTTTGAATAAAAAAAGGATGAATTGATCTTTAAAAAATGATGGTGGATCTAAACATACCGCCATATTTTTCCTTCTACCAATGAGCTGTACTTAATGGCAAGGATGGAATGGTACTGAGTCCAAAAGGTGAATATATATATATATATATATTCTAATAGGGAAAGTTGTAAGTCTCTGAATGTAAGAAAGAAATTTATGTAGAGAGTAAGAATTAGCTTTTTAAAGAGTCCCAACTTGAAGTGTGCACCTATTTATAAATAGAGATCATAATATCTTTATGAAGGGAGGGATACACCCTTCCTAAGATCAAGGAGAAAATAAAATTTTGGGAGAACAAATCAAAAATAAATTATCTCTTATTATGATCATGTAATGTAATTAGATATCCCACTTAGAGGTGGAATTTCTAACCCATTTATAAAAATTAAAATTTATCGAGGCACAGCAAGGACGTAGCTAAGTGGGGGAATGGCTAAAAAGTTCCCAGATTGATCATGATGGGCCATATATATTGGCCGCTAATTCCAAGTTCAACTTTTACTAAATAAAACAAAGGAAATTTGTTAAAACATTTAACTTTCTATTATATTTCACAAGGAAGTAGTAATAATGATCTCTCTCTCTATTTGTATCATGGTTGCATAATTCGGAATCGGAATCGAAATCGAAATCGGTTTTCGAGGGAGTCAGATTCGGAATCGGAATCGGTCTAAATCGGACAGGAATCGGTTTAGTTGATTCGGTCTGAATAGGTCTAAATCGGTCATATATAATATTTGATAACTCATAAAATAAATATATAAAAATTAGATATTGATGTCATTTTAATATTATTGTGTGTATTATATTTTATAATATTTTTATGATTTTTTTTGAATTATTTAGAGTTAGTTATTATTTTTGACTCGAGTCAGACACGAATCAAGTTTTAATTACGAGAATGCCACTAAGTAGTATTTCCTTCCTCGCCTTCTCTCTCCCGCATCCGCCCTCCTTCCCCCTGCCGCCGCCGCCGCACCCCCTCCCCCCAGTCCCTCTCCGCCCTACACCCGCCGCGCCCGGCCACCCCTCCCTCCAAACCCGCCCCGCCCTCGCCCGCCCTGCCCGCCAGCCTCGCCTTGCGCCCGTCGCGCCCCGCCCCCCCTCCCCCTAGATCCGCCCCACCCCGCCCTCGCCTTCCCCTGCTCGCCTGCCGCGCCTCGCCTTGCGCCTGCCGCACCCCGCCTCCCCCGCCAGCCCCGCCCCGTACCTCCCCGCCGCCGCCGCCCCACCCTACCGCACCCTGCCCCCCTGCCCGGGAATAGGCCGATTTGGGCCGATTCCGAATAGGCTCGAATCGGCCGATTCACGGACCGATTCGAGGAAAACAGATTCAATAGATTTTTTGAATTGATTTTCCTCCGATCCGAGTTGAATCGGGCGATTCCAATTAATCCAAATTTATGCAACCCCGATTTGTATACCGGAAGAGAACCCTTGAGCTCTACCTATCTTTTATACTATTTTTATCGCTCGTGATCTGTGTTGACAACATAAAAATTCTCTATCTATTTACCAGTAGGGCAGAGGCCTTTTGTTTGTATTTAGTCCCTTCCAATCAAGATGTTGGGTAAATATGCATGTTATAAAACTCATGAATGATTAAAAGTAAATCATATTAAATTAAATTCTCTGAACAGGCCGTGCAATGATCAGGTCACATCAGTTTCTTCTCGTAGAAGCATTTTTCTATACCCCGATATATACTTGCTGAAACTTGGTAGCGTGATTTTGACTGTAGGATATGACGAATAAAATGATATTTCTGATTGTACTAAATTTTTTAATAGGATTTTATGTTTTCATGTTTTATTATTTCACATACAAATTTCACAATATACACATCTCGAATAATTAGAACTGAAATTTTGATCTTCAGCATGTTTTGGGTTGATATTACATCTTACTGACATTTTGATCTTCAGCATGTTTTGGGTTGATATTACATCTTACCTTTTTAATAAGTAAATTTTAAGATTCAAATTGTAGTTATATGTTTTAAACGATTTTTTTAGCCATATAGCTAATTTATATTGAACTATCGAATAATGTATAAGATTCTAACTTTTAAGGCAATCTCTAAGTGACAATCAATAATTGTGCCAATCATATTCTAACAAATAAATTTATAATAAATTTATTTAGACACGCACTCATAAATTTAAATCAAATATAAAATAAATTAATTTTAGCATTGCTTGCGTATTAATGCACATTTCATCGTCTAATTTATTCATGACATGCATATTCAAAATGTAAAGAAAAATTATACTCGCAGACGAGATAGCTAGCTAAACTAATAACATTATATGCCAATGCAGCTATATAACCATAATAATACATTACATGGTTCATAGGTCCAAACCCAACATTTTATATAACAAAGGGACATAATTCACCAACTTCTTAAACCTATTGCAAAATTAATAAAATGCATGCAATGCTCAAAGCACAACTACATAATTATAAATAGGTGAGGTACACATCATAGCAAGCTTCCATCTCTTCTCTTAATTTCCTGATTCCTCCTTTGCAATTAGCCTCTTCACTTATTAATTAGACCTGCACAATCATGCCATTTATCACATGTTCAATATATAATACGCAAAATTTCATATGTATACAAAATTTCAAGAAATTGGTACCAAGTAATAGGAGGAGCCATGTTGAAGGGGTTGAAGTGTGAGGCCCCACTTATCGGTGGGAACAGGTTGGCCGGAGGTGTAGAGGAGGACCGCATCGCCGCCGAAGGCCTCTCGGACATTGAGCGGACCCTGCCCAATCTCAAAGGCCACGCCGTTTATAGACACCATTGACCTAGGCGCAGCTGGGGGAGCCATGGCTCCAACACCTATTACATATAGAAGATTATAATAAAATAAATATTTGTTAAATAAATTTAACTTTTTTTAGGGTTAATAGATATATGTATGTATGGATATCAAAAATAGATCATGATGTGGTGACACTATCTGCTGCTGTGTGCACGGCCTCCCTCGGCCGTGGTGAAATGAAGTGTTTCTACTTTGGCCCGTTGTGCATTCTTGGCTATGCTGGTTAGATCTGGGTCCTGTGGTCATTTTATTGTAGTGGCCAGTGGGTACTAGAAATCCCATTGTATATTTTCAGGGCACAACAATCACACCTTTGAAAGTACTAATCAATCAATCATGCACTTCTGTTCCATGGAGATAGATCATGATTGTGGAGCATACTTGCAAGAGGAAATTAAAATAGAGAGCAGCAGAAATGCTAGGTTAGCTACTCAGCTGTAGTAATGTAAAGGCTATTCTTTTATATAATCTCATGCAATTAATCCTAAAGCATTATGATCCACTTAGGGTTCGAGTTTGAGTTGGTTATATTATTAAGAAATACCCAATATTCATATGAACTAGTTTTCATGATCAACAATAATGCGAGGCTGCAACAACAGAGAGGCTAGTTTCATGCAAGTATCAAAATGTATCTAATGGATGCCAGGGCATTGAGAAGGAAGAGAGCCGGCTTTTTTGGCACGCTGGGAGTTGGTTTGATATTCTCTAATGCCTATGTAGGCGAACGCTTATGTAACCTTAGACTCTTAACGACTTCACTCGTTGGCTCCGCGTCCACCGAAAGTTGCTTCGTCACCGTCTTTGATCCATTCCGTGGCGGGAAATGCATCATTGGCTAAACAATTATTTGTGGTAAATAATAGGATTTAAAATTTTCAAGTTCATGAAACTGGAAAGGCAGTCTGAACTTAATAGCTAAGCTCTCTTGGTATTCTAGTAACAGTTCATCCCTTGAAAAAAAAAACAGTTCATCGATAACTATACTAAGCAAGTTCAAAGAAAAATCTCAACTTGCTAAAATGTTCTATAGAGTAAGTCGAATAATATATAGCCTAGATATATATATATATATATATATATATATATATATAATGACCACTGTGTAAAAGGAACAGGTTACCTAATAAAACATGAATGACCTGCCCACATATGAATTATTGATAGGTACAAACGTACCTTGGAGATCAACGTGGGCAGTAGCGGTAGACGAAGAACCAGATATAACAGGAGTTTCATTAGAAACATTAGCAGACAATGTCGTTTCCGTGACAAAGCTGTGGTAATTCATTTGCATCTTCTCCTCAACCTCCTTCCCGCCAACCTCTTGAGGCATCAGTTCATGGAACAGCCCGGTATATTGCAAGCTCCCACTCTGATCAGGCATCTGAAATAGGGTGGAGAGGTCAGAGAAACACTGCCCATTTGCCATGGTCGAACCTTGCTGCACCTGCAACACGAATGGGTCCTGCAAGAAATCCCCCGGGGTTGGTGTGAAGAGTGTCTGGTTAACCGAAGCAGTGGGGGAGTTGGTCATGTCGACCAAGGTCGACACCCCATTAAGAGCCACCTTCTTCTCTACTCCTGGTGAGGATTTCTCAGAGGAGGAAGAGGAGGATGTTGGAGCAGCAGCAGGTGTCATGGTTTGTGGTGCAGTGCTGCGGGCTTGTTGGGAAGATTTTGCTGCTTGTAGGATGCGGTTTTTGTGCTTGCTTCTTGACTTCCTGTTCTGGAACCAGTAGAAGACATTGGCATCTCCAACCTGGCCATACTCCTGGAGTTGGCATCTGATCCTTCTTATCTCATCTCTGGGAGGGTTCACCACTCCAGAGTTGAATATGGCTTCAAGAATCCTTATCTGTTCTGGCTTGGGATTCCATCTTGGCTTTGGCTCTGGGCTCCTTTCTTCTCCGACTGTTACAACCAACAATTGTATAATTACATGATAATATCTACATATATTTATACTAAATGATATATATATATATATATATATATATATGTCTACTTACTAATACTGTGTATGCTTGATCATGAGAGGGGAGATGATTAATTACCTGAATCAGAAGGGGTTTTGGAGCAGGAGTTGGGCATGAGAGGACTCAGATCATGCTGCCACTGGTGATGGGTGGTGCAAGGCTTGGACTTGAACATGCTAGGCCAGTGTCTGTTGGAATGAGGCATGATAGCTGCTGGGCGTATGGAGAGGAGGAAATATTCAACGAGAAACAAAGGTTGAAGATTGTGTAGGCTTCAGACACCGCAGTATGAGAGCTGTTGTGGGAGGAGATGAAACATCTCTCTATATATAGAGATATAGATAGATGCGTCTCTACCAGCCCAATCAGCTTCTACCTATTAATGAAACAAGACTACCCTTTTCTAAAAGAGAGAAGAGAAAGGGGGTTAAAAAACACTATATAATTAAATACGAAAAAGGGCCTCTGCAGATCAAATACCCAAGTCTGAGAGCAGGATTATATATACAAGGGTAAATGGAAGAGCTTAGTAAGATCAGATCATCACGAGGGGCTGGCTGGACAGCTTTCTAGCTTTTCTCTTTCAAATGGCATTAAATCCCATCAGAGCCTTCTTGGACTCAGAAGTACGAAACAATTCCTTGTGATGGCAAGCGGGAAAGCAGCGAAAGGACCAGGACGCTGGAGCTTATATAGAATGACTATCGGTAAAATAGTAGAGCTTTGAATGTAGGAGCGTTTCAGATGAGGAAAAACGGCATTAAAAGATGGACTTCTTTGTCTTCCTCCCCCTTTTCACCCCTCGTTTATCCCCTACACGTACATGTCTTCCATTTCCCTTTCTAATGATAGCCACCTCATTTGCATGCTTGCAGGGTATTTAATGGGAAATGGTGGGGGGTGAGCTATATAACTGTGGGGGATTATTCTAATCCAGATGGTTGTTGCAGGAGTAAATAGGGGGTGCGTTTGAAAGTCAAGATAGGTTGAGTGTGATCTGATTGGAAAATGGAGGTGGCGAGTAATTGCGGCTTTTGGAGGCGTTTTTGGTCACAGAGTAAAGAGATGCAAACGCAAGCTCCAGTGGATTGACTCGAGGGTCTTTTCTCAGCTTCCGATCCTCTTGTATCCATAAAAACCATTCAATTCAAGGTCTCAATAAATAGTGCTGATCATCAAACACTTTCTGAGAATCTTTTGCACAAAAATCAGATCTTGAAAGCAAATAGCTAGCATGTCCTACTAAATATAACAGTTCAGACACGAGTGGCATGTCTCTGGACTCTTGAGTATGACACAACACTAGTACACATCATGTACATGGTGATCCTAATATACATATATGTATCATATCTCCAGAATAAATAGATATGACAGCATATGCAATCAGACTCTCCAAACAGATTCTATTAATCAAGTAGCTAGCCAACTAAATCATGAAAATGGGTCTTTTTAAATCTTTATGGTCGAGTCAAATACGAAGCAAACAGCATCAAAAGGGGGACGCGTCTGTTGGGTGCTTGTGTTCACATATGGTCAGATCAGAGAGAGCAGAGACTCTTCTGCATAGAGTCTTCTCGAGCAGAAGCAAGCGAGTGGCATTGAAAAGATTAAAAGCAAAAAAGGCAGTGAGTCTTTACTGCTCATCTTCGGCTTGTGGCAAGATTGTTGCTTCCATGTTTCCTCTTCCTTAACATCGCTCTCATCCGCCTTGTCAGTCTTCTCTATTTAGTGACCAATTGGTTATATATATTCTATTATTTATATATGATACAAACTGAAAATAACACTTGGCATTTAGGGTTATTATCATTCTTTGCAAGATGCACTGTCGGTACTGTGAACAACTGAATCTAGCGAGCAAGCGTGCGTAAAGATCTACCTAGCTTTTGTGCTAGAACAGTACTGTTACTACGTCTTATTTTGAACGTATAAACATGTATATATACATGCCAATCTTATTTTGATCATATTATACTTTTCTTTTTCGAGATATAATTCAAGCTACAAGCAAAAAGGAGGGAACATGGTCTCGATAGGAAAGGTCATTACTTTCTTGCCCATGAATACTTCCTTCTGCTACCCATCATTATAATTCTGAAATTTCTGAGCATGACTAAGGAAAGGGAACAGTTTGAAGATCTGCTCTTTTTTGGCGTAAAGGCCAAACAAACTGCAAATATTCATAGTCATATGCATGGGACTTGGGAGATGGAGATCGTCTTGTCTTTCCCCAGTTCCGTACTAATGGTCGCACTAGCTCTGTTTGGGGATGCGGTCACGCAAACGTAAACTTGGTGTGGATGGCCATCACATCTATTGCGAGGAAGAAGAAGCTCTTCGTACTGGTCATCCTTCTGCTTTGTGCCTGTTCATTACTTGGATTTCATCGCGCCAACACCTACCATGTTGGGACATATAATAAATATAGAAACATCAGACGATAATTAGCGTCTTCAAAAAATAGTGGCCAAGGACTGACAATTCGTCTCGTTCTTGAATATTATTATGGATAAAAAGGTATTATTGAAGCGATACAATAATTAAGATGACCATGATCTCGCAAGTCCAGAGCATGTATACTGAACAATATGATATGATAGTCAATAAATGAAATAAAATTGTTTTATACATACATTGCAGCATGTATTGTATTATCTAAAGATATGCATCTCTGTGCAGTGGACTGCCTTAACATTAAACACAAGTAAAATTTGCCAGTGCACTTCCTTAATTGTAAATGCTCGACACATGCGTGACTTTTTATAATATACGACTCTCCTCTCTCTGCAGCAACATCAGAAAACTTAAAAGCAGAATTATAAATGCTAACAAGGCACTGAAAATTTCAAAGCTTGATAAATACCCACGAGGAGTCACTGTATAGATTCTGTGCGCAGGTGCATTGATATACTTCTTGTGAAAAATCTATCCCATGGGCACTCTTTCTTTAGATAATCGGCTCTAAATTAATTAATTAGAATGTCTTGTTGAAAGATTGTGAGCATGGATCAAATGTTTGTGCGTAATATGTCATTTTAATGTTTCGAGGACTTCTTTTCTCTTCCATTGCGCAGATAAACTAGATGGTATGTTGAGTTAACCGAGTCATTTGTTAACTTGGCACTTTAACTTGCATTTGGGAACGCTCAAGTTTTCATGGTCGATCTCCTGGAAACATTGTTCCCATGATAATTAAGAGCTAAGAAACTTCTGATCGAAAATTATTGTCTGAAGATCTAGGTGTTAGGAATGATCAAGAATTGTGATTGAAAAATAGATGCGAATTGTGAAGACGATGAAGTTCATCTGCAAAAATGGTTCTCAGACCACGTGAATGAACTTATTAACCTGTCATGAAAACTGAATTGAGGCATGCAGAGATCACTCCAATAAGATCATCGCTGTATCTTTGGCTCACGACTTCATAAATGGGCAACTTTCTTATCGCATCATGTATCCTAGCCGCAACTCATGTGTCACTGGTTATGGAGGCAATGTTTGAAGGTTGGATTGTCATGGGAGGTGCTAGATGCAGAATGCTGCCCTGGAGCAAACACAGTTGCACAACGTGAGTGAGCTGCGTACAAAATGTGAAGAAGATGCGTAAATATATAGCCTGTCCTACGTCATTTTGATGTTCAGTAAAATTGCTGATAGTGAAAACACCACAAGACAACGTTGGTTAAATTCAGCCACCAAAAATGTCCCTACTAATATAAATAAATCTTGTATACCTACATTTGTATTTTATAATGATCATATTAATTAGTAGCCATAATGACAAAGTTTTTGGACGTTCTGTTTTTTTGTAATGGACGCCTCTTTTTTAGATTAAGAGAGCCATAAGTAAATACATGGACATGACAATACAGCGAAGCCTTTCTTACTATGGTACTTAAATACGTACCTTATACCGAGGCAGCACATGAGGCCACACTTCATAAATATATTTATGATTTTAGCACCATGATCAAACAAGATTTTTCGTCTTTCAAAAACGAAGAAGAAGAAGATGCTTTCTAATTTCTATTTTCTAGTACTACTTGCTTGAAATTTTGTATTTAAATTTTATGGGGGATATCAAAAGTCGTTTGATTGAAATATTTTGAAAAAAAAAGAAATAGAAGGACGGATGCACGTAATCAGGATGGAGTTGTTTTAAAAAAATTGAAAGGCCGAAGTATTATTATATGAACACATAATAATTTCACATTTCTCGCAAATTGTGGTCGATGATAGAACTTGGGACAGATGGACTCGATATCATGTCAACTAGCATGCATCCAAAATATAATATTAGAAACCAGGCCCAGTGGGCTCTCCTTGAAAGAAAAGCCCAGTGGGCTTTCTTTGAAAAAGCTCATGAATCATGCCCGTATATACGAACTGATTGTTCTCCGGACTAGCTGATCCTTGAGTCGGAGTTATTGGAATCCGATCTGATTTTATTTTAAGTAGGACTCAAGTTAATCAATTTTTCAATACACTCCTTAGAAAATTATACACTATAAAAAATTTTATTTTACGAACTAAGATACCTCAATTGTCTGTGCATAATATATGTCTATAAAACAAAATAGAGAATTATAAGTTTATCTAATATATCTTATTTAAGATGTTCATATTTAATATTAGCTCATGCATATATTGTGGAAGAAGTTCAACCATTCTTCGGACTCTTCACATACTACGAAAACTTGACATGATCGTTTGTATAGACTATTAAAGTTAAGCTTACTTTTAAAAATCATCCTTCAAATCTAATTTGCTTCATTTTTAACTATTACATACTCAATTTTATTTACATTTGTATGACATCTTTATTGTCCTCTTGTCTGGTTTCTTAATTTATTGTTATTCTTTTCATTTCCTTTCCTTCATAACATTTGCTCATGGGACTCTAAGAAACTTATCAGCAACCTATTAGCTATAACACTAACATTATCTCCAAGTATACGAATCATTCTACACCCATTTGTAAGGTATGCTTGAATGTAGATTCGCTCGCTAGCTTTCTCAAAAATACTATTATCGATTTTATAGAAAGATGACAAAGAGAGTTTTTGTTGTCACTCTTCCAACTTGTTTCATTCTCCAACTCACTATCATCTATCTCTGGTCTTTTATAGACATTGAAGAAAATTTTTTCGGCTCTCTTCACTATATTCTCATAATGTCTCCTTTTTCTTGGGTTCATAAACGTTGTCTCATCTTCGTGCTCTTTAAACTTTTCTCCACAACACCATAGTCTTTAATGGGTTAGAAAAAAAGTGTCTTTTACTTTCTTTAAGTCACACAAAATCTCCCGTAATTCTTCAATGCGGCTTTGTTACTTTCAATGTAGCAGTATTTGAAGTTCATATAATTAAACGTAACTCGTTGTCAATCATAATTCACAAGTCCTTACTCAAACTTAGTTTTAAATTTCACTATGATATGTGTAAAACTATGAGAAAAAATTTATAACAACAAAATATGAACATGAAGATAATTTTATAAAACAATACAAGGAGGAATTTAATAAAATATACAGATATCACAATGAAACTAAAGGTGTTATTTATTAGTGAATCTCTACTAGAAACTCTCAACTTGTGAGCTTTAACTAAATATGAAAACCCAAAGACATAATATACTTCATTTAATACATTTCACCAGAGACATCTACATTCAATGTTTACTTTTGTACATTTTGTGCAGAATTAAACTATTCCTAGGACTCTTGACATTCAAGGAACACTTTGGCTTCCTCTTATTTATATGAAATATTAAATATAGACTTAATTTTGAACAATCCACCCGTAATATACAAAACCGGGAACCTTATCCACCACAAAATGTAAGAACCGAAGCACATGAATATCAAAAGGAAAGCAGCAGCAATGGTCCAAAACTCCAATAAATGGAGCTGCCCATTATTCACGAGGAGTGAAATAACGATAAATAGAACGGCACTACCCACACAAAAAGATTGTTCTAAAATCTCTATATAGTCGTGGAGTCGTGATGACCAACTTTACAACGCAGGTTCATTAGCTATATCTACCAGAAAGGAAGGAGGAAAAGAAACCTGTTGAAGTTAGATCAGCAAACAAACAAACAAACAAATTTTAAGATAATATAACTGTGACGGGAATCCTTTACCAGTTAGCTGAATATTAACATTCAACAATTACAGTTCAAGATGTTTGATTGTCCGAATTATTTGAGCAGAACATATAGATTGAAATAATCAATATTTTGACACTTGCTAAGTGTGCTAATCAATATGTCACCCTCCTTGGCACTGCTGAGACAATACCAAGCTAACGTGTCTCTGTCTATATATACCAGCTTAATGAGCAGGCGATGGACAGTTGAATGAGGTTGACAATCGAAAGGTCCCCTTGCCTCATGCCTTTACATATTTGGAGCTCACATTTCCTGCTTGTAGACAAAATAGATACGGCCTGAGATATATTATATGGAAGGCGCCAAAAACATGCCGTCTTCTCCATCAAGAGAGGAGAATGGTACATGAATTGAATCCCATGTTCTTTCTTTGCCTATTGTATCTTTGTTTTAAAGATAAATAGTCATGGTCATTACATATATTAAGAACGTACGTAGTTTATACAAAGGTTGTCAAAAGCGAAGGTGATTACAGTCGGCCAACATTCATACAAAGTAATTAGACGGATCCCATGTACACAAATTAATATTGCCTTTCAGATTAGTTGCCGTTATTAATTGTTAGCCGTCAGTTATATATGCTAAGGCCTTAAGCAGCCGAGCTCATGTCATGAATCACGAGTTACTAGACCTAATCTATCCCATCAGCTGGTTTATAATTAAATTAAATATAAGTGATCATTCTGGTTATACATCTAACCCGCCCAACAAATTGTTAAAAATACAATATGTTTGCTGTTTCTTGTAAAATATCCATCTGTTGTGCTGGTGAATGTCGGCGATAGTTCACTGCATAAATTTGGCAATGAAAGAGAGCCAGATAACTTGCAATTGCACCTGGCCAAAAAAATTATTTAATAGTTTATTGATGATAGATGGAGATGAATATTACGTACATTGTTTATATATATTACTCATGTAGCTAGGTGCGAAATAGTTGAGGTGCTTGCTTGATAATTAGGCGCGCGAAAGTGTACGACTTTCTAGAAAAAAGCGAGATGCGCCATATTGATCTCCACTATAAATGAATGGACTGAACACCATACTCCACGCTAATTATTCAGCAACGCTTTATTTCCACAAAGTGTCTTGAGTGCGTACTTGAACAATTGATCCATTCCATGTGTAAGTGGGAAAGATAGAAGATTGTAAGTAAGCTGGTGCCTGTTAGACCGCACGGCATTTTGCCCAACAACTCTTGTGTAATTGAAAACTGAAACCATATTTTTAAAACTTCATTTTTTTAATTTAGAAATTAATTCCCCAAATTAATTAAATTTATTTTATATCTCAGTCAAACTCCAAGGCCACTGATCACTACATATGAATCGAGAGATATTCTTCATTTATGTTTGACTAGCTAGCTAGCTACCTCCAGGCCAATTAATATTAATTAATTCAATATGAATGTAAGAAAACATTAATTATTTTTCTTACGCTCATATTAAATTAATGAAATTTTATTAAATTTTAAGTAATTTAATATATTTGTACGCTGTGGGCGACAGGGAGTGTTTCTTGTTGTGGTGAACAGAGTGAGTAGTGGCTGCCAGGGCAGCTATGTTTTGACGACGTCGAGCACCGAGCGCCCTTACATGATCTTTTATGTATAGTCCGTTAGTTAGGGTAGTTGGCGTCAATGAATCAATTGGCCCACTAGAAAGGCTACACGTACTACTCGTGTGTGGACCGTCCATTTCATGATCACTTGTAATATACATCGACTAGAGTTCTCTTAGTGCACCATATGAACACAGCTAACTGCTAAGCTCTGTTTGATCTTAATCATGTCATACTACAATCTCCGCGTCCAATATTTTTAGCTGCCAAATTGATCCACCTGCGCATGAAGTTCAATTCCATCTCTGCCGGAGAAAAAATGGGCAATTCCATATTGCTTATTCCTTCATTCTGCAAACTGCTAGGAGTACTCTTCTTCATCTTGTTATGCTCCCAGATCATTGAAGCTGCAAGGAAGAACACTAGTTCCATACCGGCAATCTTCATATTTGGCGACTCAACTGTCGACCCCGGCAACAACAACTACATCACCACCATATTCAAGAGCAACTTTCCTCCTTATGGGAGGGACTACCCATTTCACATACCCACCGGAAGATTTACAGATGGGAAGCTCGTTACAGATTTCATCAGTAAGCGCTCTTTGTTTTCATCAGAAAGCTGGACGTTACAGTTTCCGATGTATATTAGTATGTGATCCTCGTGAATATATAGCCGCTAACTAATCAACTAGCTATTTACTAAATCTTGGTTGAGTGAAGGTTCTTATGCTGGTATCAAAGAAGAGATACCAGCATACCTGGATCCAACGTTGAGCATTGAAGAGCTGCTAAGTGGAGTCAGTTTTGCATCAGCAGGGACAGGATACGATCCTTTCACGGCGGAGCTAAGTGTACATCTTTTTCAATAATCCAATCGTCAAGTGTTTTCTTTTGCGCAAATGTACCGCATTCTTTGCCTCTTTAATAATTAGTTCTCCCCTAACGAGTAACTATGAATATCCAACTTGCATAAGTGTGAACTGATGAATAAATTCTCCGCGTCTTTTTGAAACTCGTGAAAATTTTGATTCAAGCTTATGTTCCTACTTAGTAGTTAGTAGTTAGTACCTCAAAATATTCAACATAAATAATTAATAATTATGCAATATTAGTTGTCCTCCAACAACGAGGGTAATGCTGTAGACTAGGAGTCCCCCAGCATTTCTGATTAATTTGTCGGCAATTAAACTTGACTTTAAGTGTACATTGGATTAAGATTGCCTTGTCCTAAATTTCTGATGGCAGTTCTAATTTGGATCCTAGCTACTAATTAAGTACCATTTGAAAGAAATTAATAATAAAAAACAACTCGGCATTATATATCTAGCCTGCCTTCTTTACCTTAACACTTTGAATTCATTTAGTGGAAGAAAGCTTACAATAGTGGAAGCTTAAGTCTAAATTGAACACTTTGCTTTTAAAAAGTTCCAAAGGCGTTTGGCCACAATAAAAAGCAATGTGGAATTATGTATTGTGGCCACCAACTTGTTCACATTGCTTTTTCCAAGCTGCAGAAAACCATTCCAAATTAATGTTTAATCGGCCAGTCCTTGCGCAGGACGTCATATCAATGCCCCAACAACTGGAGTACTTCAAGGAATACATAGAAAAGATGAATCGAGTGATTGGGAAGGAGAGAACCAGCAACCGCATTGCCCAGTCATGCTACATTGTCAGCTGTGGCACCAATGACTTTGCCGTCAACTACTTCACCGTCCCCATACAGCGCAAGAAATACTCGGTTGAACAATACCAATTGTTCTTGCTCAACAAATTTGGTGAATTCCTACAGGTACATTAATTGCTTGTTTGTAACTTAAGACATGGTAAATGCACATTCTATGTTCAAGTGTTCAGACACATGCAATTCCCCAAATTGGAGCAGCAGGAATTGAGAGGCCTCGGAGCGAGGACGATCGCCGTCATTGGATTGCCCCCGTTCGGCTGCCTTCCCGCGATTATAACTATTCATCCTGACTATAATTACCCAAGACGAGAATGCATTGAGTCATACAATATGGTGGCTAGGGACTATAATAAGAAGCTTCAACATTACTTGGGGACGTTAGGAAAACACCCCCACGGATCAGGCCAGGGAAGGGACTTGGTTGTTTATGGTGATATTTACAAGCCCTTGGATGACATGATTTATAGACCCAGCAAATTTGGTACATAAATTACAGAGACTGTTTACATAGCACTGGTACCTAGCATAAGTTGCATTATGAGGTTAATAAATGTTCTTTTTATGTGTGTGTAAACCAGGTTTTGAGGAGTGGAGAAGTGGGTGTTGCGGCACAGGTTTGATTGAAGCGGCAATTTTGTGCAATCCACACTCGTTGGTATGTAGAGATGCATCAAAGTATGTGTTTTGGGACGCCATTCACCCAACCGAGAAGGCCTACTATCTTATCTTCTCGTCCCTTCGTCCCCTCATGGATACCATTCTTTAGAATCTCTACCATATATAGTTAGCTTTGATCTCTTTATGTTCTTGAGAGAACACATGCTAATCTTTTCTTGTATTGATCCTTGCAACATATCAGATTTGACTCCCTCAAATCTTGATATTGTTAATATGGTCAACAAAATATTAGGATTTTAAAGCTCAGAAACCAGTCTAATTGATTCATTTTGGCTTAAAAAGGTCTACTTCAAGATGATCCAAAGGAATTCACATAAGCCATGAGCCATTATCCAATGAAATTCTGTGTATGAATTATGATAATGTGTTATTTGAAAATAGTTAATAAACTCTCTTTCTTATTCGACCTTAAGTATTTTCTGTACCATGTATGAACGTCTATCTTCGTAAAAAAATATGTGCGGTATTAACATTCTCCCAACCAAGCATTGAATATTTCACACCCCTCACACAGGTACTTACTAAATACCATTCAGAGTGACTTCCTGTCCTGACACTTAGCCAATTTATGTGGCGAACTATAAATACAAAACAATGTCTCCATTCATGACTGTTACACCAACTGTAACATTGTCTACCTGGGATTAAAAAACTCTAACATTGACCTAAAAAAACTGTGATATGAAAAAACTAGGAAAGGATAATCCAGATTCATCGTGGGTCTTCTTCGAACAAGTCTAAACATAAAAGGCATAATACATAGTCTTGTATGTATAGGTATAGTGGAATTTGGAGATTTAAAGGCTGTAAAAGAGGATCCTGATAATTGCTGCTAGTAGTAGAAAATGTTTTGTCATCAAATTCCGACGAATCAACCAAGAAAGATCTCTGCTCACAGATGGAAGGGCCGTATCTACTATCAGCTTGTACAAAGCCTCTGTGGGGTGTAGAGCATCCCAATACATGCATCTCACCGACTCAGTGTAGGCGCTCTGATCTTTGCAGGTGGTGCCATACTCATACATGCCCGTTCCACAGCAACGCTTTGTAGTTAACTGTGAACCCTGTCCTACTACCATTGCAATCCACGACATCAATTCAGCAGAAGAAAAAGTGAAACAGAGCAAATTTTCATTTGGGCAGTGCTTAGTTCTTACCATACTTGCCCGGGCTGTTGAATGCATCTAACATGGAACCATAAGCATTCACATAGGCGGTCTTTATCCCTAGTGCCTTTCTGAGACCGACCAGTGTTGCTTGTAACTTTGTGTTGAACATAGAAGCGACTCGGTTGTAGTCTTGTGAACATTTCTCGGTCTCCCCAGCTAGTGTTCTTATGAGTGGAAGACAACCAAATGGTGGGACTCCCACCGCTGCAAATCTTCTTCCTCCCTGCCTGTGTATTGCCTGCTCAATTGCAAAACGAATAAGGCATAATGCAAAAATTCTACACAGCCAAGATTTCTTTATGAAAATTTTTGCTACTTTGAGGTAATCTGTCACACGGACATGAGAAAGTCGATGTAAGCTACGACTTTAAACTGCTTTGCACGAGTAGGTTCGAAGTAGAAGTTCTGTAGAAAGTCGTTTGAGGCAGCACTGATGACAAACACGGCGTTGGTGACTATCTCCTCTGCTCGCTGCTGTTCAACCAGCTGTCTCAGGTGGATCTTGTAGTGCATCAGGTATATTTGCTTTGAAATGGACAACACATTCTGCAGTGAGACAGCAAACGCAAAACCCACATCAACACTTCTGCTAGAACATCAGATGATAAGTTTTTCTTTCCTTAAGGTAATTGATCTGAAAGTGATGATGATGTACGGTAATATTGGATGTGAGTTCGTCGTAACTAGAAGAAGAAGCGGATGCAAAACTAGCACCATGCAGAAGCTGTTCCTTATTCGAAGATGGATCCAAAAACCCCCGAATTAGACCTGACATTCCTAGGCGGATGCTACAAAATAAAGTGTATAAGAAACCAGCTAGCTAACTGTCACCACATTTACATAAGCATATGTATGCTAGGAAGGACGTTGCAAGTTAGTGTACATACCGATAATGTCTGTGGGAAGTCGTCCATTGGTGCACCTACCGGTGGGCCGGTGGGGGGAGAAGCTGCTTCCGTAAGGAGGAAAGTTGCATTTGAAGGTAGTGAGGAGGTGATTATTGTTGCCGGGATCAACAGTAGAGTCACCAAAGACTAGGAGAGCAGTGGCGTTGTTCTTGGTGGCTATCTGTCTAATTGCACCAATATCAAGGTGACCAGTTGGGAGGTGGAGAAGTAGCCAAGCCAATAAGACCAACGCCGTCATTATTGGTTCCTCAGCGGAGCAGAGGAATTCCATTCTGCTCTGTTTTTTTGGCTGCTTCTAAGAAGCAAGATCATGAGAGTGAGACTTACAATTTATCGAGGGTAAGTGTTACAATGCCACTTCGATGATCTGGAAAACAAAGAGAAGCAGGTGGCAAGATTTAATGGATCGCCAGCACTGGCTGGAATTCATGACCTTTCTCCCATCAATTCAATTGCGCACCACATTTATCAGTTGAGTTACAAATTTCACCTAGCAAAAGCTAGCTTCTTAAGGCTACATTGAATGCCATATATGCTTTTTATCCCAAGCTATGCCATGTACACAGTTGGGAGGAGCAAATGCATACGGGACTGATACTACAGCTTTTTGGCAAGGCTATATGATTTGATATTTCTCATTTCATAACATATTCAACATCTATGGACAGCTGCACATTCACGGAGAAACATTAGTACGTGACTGTGGGAGTTGGACTAGATGTTCACCAACATAAGTGAAATTGAACAAAATCGAAATTAGGTTCCTGTTTAATTTTGGAGTAATTCGGTTCAGTTTTCTGTAATTTCGATTCGGAATCTAACCGAACCGAAATAATAGAAAAAATAAAACTTTTTAAAATATTTTAAAATTTATATTTTATATTAATTATCCTAAAATTACAATAGTTTAATAATAAATATCTTTTTTTAAATATGATATATAATTAGAAGTACTTATTAAAAAAAGATTTTTATTAAAATAATGATATAATTTTGATTAAATAATTAAATAATTCTATTTTTTATAATTTATTATTTAATTTGGTTATCGACCGAAGAAGATTTCGATGGGTTTCAGTTAGATTTCAACTATGGTTCGATTTCGATTGGATTTTGAAATCAGCCTGCTGAACAACTGTTCTACAGCTCGGTTCAGAACCCCGTAATCTTCACCCCCTTGTAAATCATCACACATGGACACATACGATCGCGAGCGAACAAGACAGACCAATCCATGCTCAACTTTCAATCGCAGCAATACACGCCATTTCAGTCCCGGGCTGGCTGTTTCAATGTAATATTTTATGGCGATAGAGTAAGAACAAGGTTTGCTTAGTTTTCATGATCAATATGCACGCAAACATCGATCCTTTATTGCTCAGAGGCCACAATAACGAATAGAAGATTGCATATATATGATGGATGCAACATGACTGGTATGACTTGTATGTATACACGAATATATGAAGCTAGCTACTTCAATGGGTAACTCCCAACCTTTGCAATGCCACAGACCCCTAGCGGATCACTCGTCCCCCTTGCCATCCTAACGTCCCCATTCTCTACCCAGTCTGCACTCCGCGAGTTCTTGACAATCCAAAACTTCTCCCCATCAGCTTCTGCACCATACCCAACAATTGTAATCCCATGGTTGAGCTCGGTGCTGCAGCTCTTCCCTGTGTAGATGCCTCCCGTGTACTGCATGAAGTCTTGTGGTGCTGCATCGATGGCGACACAGACCGGCTGGTTGGCCACCGCAGCCATGAGAGCGTCCTCTTTGTTGGGTGGTACTTCTTGGTAGCCGCTGACCGTGGCGGCGGCACTTTTGGCCTTGGAGGAGTCGCAGGTGCCACGGCTGGCGGAGTAGGGGTAGTTGGACTCGGCCGTGATGCCGCCGTTGTTCTTGATATAGTCGAAGGCGATGTTCATGAAGCCTCCGTTGCTCTTGTCGCTGTCGACTAGCTGCTGCTCGGACAGGGAGACGAGGCTTGCCGGTCTTGACCTTGGTTATGCCCTCCACGGCGGCGCATGTTGAGAATGCCCAACAAGAACCTACTCGCAAAGAAAAAAGTGATCCCCGCACATATGAATGAATCATAAATAATATACACGCAATGAGCTTTAGCTGATTTTTTGCCAATCTCCACTGTCGACATGGATCGCAGAGTGGTTAACTATTATTGCAGATGATTAACTTCCTCATTTTATTAATATAAATCTTGAAACTTAGCCCAATGTGCAATACCAACATGTGACTTAGAATGGTGATTACTGACGATATGGTCAAGAACAGGTCTCTAAGTGATGTATGAAAGCTGAGATCAAGTGAGTGTAAGACTTTTAGATATATAGCAGTCACCATGTCTGTTTTAGTTCTAGTACTAGCTAGCATGAATTTCAATAATGTTCTTTTAGTCTTACAATATGAATGAATCAAAGAGAGCAGTGATTTGGAGGGGACTCGACTGTGAAATGTTGCATGGACTAGACTACAAAAAATAGTAGAAGTTAAAAAGAAGTTTGAAAGAAAATTTTGTGCCGCTCTTATATATTTTGTGATAATTTAATTGAAGGAAGTTTTTAAGTGTTTTTTGTAATGCTAGAAACAGGAGGTATTTTAGTGTTGAAATAAGACTATGCTACTAGCTACAAGCCATTAATGATTATAACAAGCTCCTTAATTACCGCTATTGCCTTGGTTTTTAACAGGCGCCACTGCACCGTTCTTCCTCAATCGATACTCTCCGGTGGTGCAGTCTCATTTTCGTATATGAAACCTGGAATCTTTGCCGGGGACCTTGTATCCCAGGTAGCTTGCCCTGTAGTCGCTACTGGTCATGTCTGCAAACTGGTTGTCGGAGAGGTAGTAACTCCGGCCAGGTACGGCATTGAAGGCCTCAATGTAGGCAACGTTTTTTTGGTAGGTCGCAAACCTCCTCTGCTTTTCCCGGTCGTCGGCGTAGCTCTTCCGGTGCTTGGCCAGCCACCTCTCGTACCGCTCGACCATTGGCTTCAGCTCTATAAGCCATTCGGACCTGGACATGGTCCACTGCAAAAGAATGGCTAAGGAAAAGATGAAGAGGAGGAGCTTGTGGCCATGAGAGGACATGGGCGAAGCCATATGGTGGCCGATTGGTTTGAGAGGAAGAGGGATTAGAAGGTGGTTTAATTAATAAAGAAACGGAGTTTGATGTCGATGATTGATTTTTGGTCATGCAGCTTTCATGACATTGGATTAGTTTGTTCTGTTACATGTTTTGTGGATTTGCGTCTGGGGCTAATCTGTGTTCCTCCTGATCATGGATCATATGAAGTACGAACAAGTTTGATTGTTGCATTAATAATGGAGGAATAATCACTAATTAGTGTAGGAAATTACACCGTAGACTTCAAATAAAATATGTGCGTTAGATTAACCCAAGAAGGGATATGAATAAAATTTAATGGGAAAAAGAACTAAATAAAATCAAACTGGTGAGATTAGTAATTGATGCAGGCTGACATTTCTCGTCATGCTGACTGACGTAGTGTTGGGCTTTGGGCTTCATGTCAGTTGGTATTGGGCTTGTTAGGATAAGCGAGAGGTGGGGTTGTTATTGAGAAGAATTGGCCCAACCCGATTGAACCGGCAAATATGTATTTTGTGACTCAACCAATTTACATAGCTAAGATTCACTTAAAACTTAATACTCTCCAAAATTACGTCATAATCATCAAAGCAGGCGACCAAACTTGCTAAGCAGATTAGTCACTATTGATCTTAGTGTCATTTTTAAAAAATAGTCTGAAAAGGTGAAAACTGAAAAATCTAATTATCGTTTATAATTTATGGTTAATAATATTGCTTAACAATGAAATTAATAATTTTGAGTAAGTTATTTGAAGTCATTAATTTATAGAGTAAGTTCTCTGATAGTAGCTAGCGCTTTCTGTTCTTATTTTTTAAATATTCGGAATTAACAATCTAAGAATAATGTAAGGCTTAATTACATAAAGCATCGTCTTAGTGGCATGCACATCATGTTGTGCGGCCCAACTCGAAAGGTGCGGCATTCCTACAAAAATTTCCTAGACTACGGTGTAGGCAATACCGTCAAATAATGGCCTCATCAACCCGCACACTCCCGCTGCCGATATTTCGGTCATCCGTCGCCCGTCCGCCCAACATTACGCCGTCGTCTCCACCGGCACCTCTTCCCCCCTTCCCACAGCCGCCGGCCGCCCACCTCTCCAATCCATGGAAGCTTCTCTTGCTCGGATTCATGGGGACCTCTGCCGCCGGCCTCGCTTGTTAGAAAAAGCCCGCTACCTTTCTCTCCGACCGCCGAATTCGTCATCTATGGCCGCCGGAGGGCCGTTACGGTACTGTTTACAGCGCTGTGATCTTCAAAGTTTGGTTCTTTTTCTTCAATTCGGCGGGAAATCGATTTTATGATCATTGTTCATTGATATTTTGTACTGAAATATTGATGTGTTTAATCTTTCTGACTGTTTGATTGGATGGTCGGGTCATATAGAAATGCTTGAGATTGTGATGTCATATGGAGATATAGAAATTTTTGTTATCTCTTGTATTTTTGTAGTGATATGTAGAAATGTTTGATCTTTCTGCTTGTTTGTTGAGAGGGTCGGGTCGAGGTAATCAGGGAAACATATGTACTGGTTGCTATCTAGATCAAAGGTGACGCATTTTGGTGTCTTCTTTTGATAACTTATGGGTGATAGTTGTCGTTTCTGAAGAGTGTAACATCATTTGTAGTGGGAAAAAGCTCTGACGATGCTTGAGAAGATTGTGCATCATCCTTGGTTTACTCTTGAGTGGCATGTGCATGGATTGTTCTGCAAATAAAATGTTTGAAAAGACCAGCTGTTGACTGGTGGATGCAGATAATTGTAGCAATGAACTGAATGCAAATATCTGTATGCTAGATTCAGATCGTGGAAACGACTTAGGCTATATGCTCATTGCGGCAAATTTAATGTCGCCCAAGCTGCTGGAGAGTTCCTCTATGCTAGTCTATTGATTAGTTTGGTTTCCTCTTTCATTCTATTTGCTTAGTTTGCCCGTTTGTGTTGGTTTCCTGAAATGGTTCAAATTGATAAATAGATGACTCCATTTCTGCCTTTGAGCCGTGCTCCTGAAATGATAAAATCAAGAAAGAAAAATCATTTCTGTATGTATCCTATTTGAAGACAAAAATAAAGTTCATCTTATGTGATAAATGCTGATAGCTGTATTAATTTATAACATAATCTAGATTGGAGGCTCTAGACCTGTTTTTTCTTTAACCTGATATTGTGAGGAATATACGATTTGGAATCTGTGTCGTTTGGCCAATTCCTAAAGCATAGTATTGAAGTGTGTATCGCTATTTTTATAATGCCAACTTAACTCTCCATACCAAGATAACAACCAAAAAACATTATTGATAAGTTTAATTGCTTCAGAACAAGTATGATTTGCATTTTTGAGCATCTAATTTGCGGTGATTTACAGTTTAAATGTCTTGAAGCTGTTTTTCCATTTTTTTCAATTTACATTGCATCTAGCATATATTCCTTGTAATCAAAATTTTCTTAATTTCCAGCTCTCAGTTTCTATGAGCCGGGAAGATAGTCAAATAGAATCGTCACCATCAGAGATCAAAACTACAACAACATATTCTACTGGTGCACTAAGCCAGCAGGTTGAAGACACTGAGCAATTGCATAAACCTGACCAAGATGAGAAATCTGAGGTGGATGTACCTCTCCATCCGGCCAAGCAGCAGAAAAAAGGAGCTGCTAAGATACACGACTTCTGTTTGGGGATTCCTTTGGTATGTAGTTTTCTTAGCTGCAGCAGTCTTGTACCCACTTCTGCTACACATAGACAATAGTCATATCGAAAGAATAGTTTGAGATCATTTTCTGAGTTCCATCTAGTCTATTTAATCTACTAATGATGGATATGCTATCACCAGGTTTGTAGATCCTTTTAGTTGCTTTTTTCTTGACATATTTTGCATAAACATGCCCAATTTTTTAATGTACTTGATTAGTAGCTATTTATAGTGTAATAATGTAACTATGGCAGGCGGAATTGTTCTTAGTGGAGGTCTTGTTGGCTTTCTCTCACTCGGAATTCTTTGTCATTGAACGGCATGCTTTATGGAGTTGCTTTGCTACTTTTGAGTACTTCCAGCCTTAAATTCTGGAGGCAAGGCAAATCCAGTTTCCCTTTCATTTTGGGGCAAGCTGGTATGTAGAATGATTGCTTGAATAAATTGGTTGGCTAAACTACAACATGAAATCCTTTGCAAACATTTTCACAGATGCTTATGTTTTTACTTTCTTCATCTGCCAGCCCTTGCTGCTACACTTCTTTGGAAGCATTTGCAAATTTATTTCTCGGTAAGGAGGACATCATTTTTCTGGCGTTTTATTTTATTTTATTTTTATAGTATGTGAAGGATCAACTAACTGTAAAGGACAAACTGGCAGACAAAGAAGCTCTTTCCTACTGGACTATTTGCTATCTTGAGGTTTTGACTCTTTTCTCCATTTTTTCTTCAGCAATTTCAAGGGCTTAAAAGCCAATGTCGCATAATTCTTTTATTCTTTCTTTTTGTTCCTGGACTTTTGCAGCGCTGCAATGGTCTCTTTCTATACGTACGTCGTGGCATCAGGTGGAAACCCACCACCAAAGAAGTTGAAGTCTGCAGCAAGCCAGTCGTCTTAGCTAAAGCTGCAAGGATCAGGTTTTTGAAATTGTGATGGTCACTTCTATAATTTTGATGTGATTTGAGGTATCTTCTGTTAAATTATAAAGTATTTGTATCTTATTATCTTAAGCACATTGCTTGGACTTTCTTTAAAGCTTAAATCAAACATAGGTAAGGCCAATACATGCTTTCTTCTTTGTCCGCAATTGCATGCCACACTACCTGTGCAAAAGATATTCGTAAATCTACTAAACGATGAAATAGACCGAGTATGAAGACTTCATCACATGGCGCAGAATGGGGTAATTTTCATTGCAGGAATGCAAATCTGAATAACCCTGCCACCCTGGTCTCGCAAGTGATCTCTCCCAGGCCTAATGTTGGCTTGCCGAAGTGTGGTGGACCTTGTACCAAGTACCCTTTAAATATTAAAGTATTGCACTATGCATTAAAGAATTCATAGAAGAGAGGGCTCTGGGGTAGCGGAGGCCGCTTGAGTCCTTGGCGGTTGTGATCAATGAGTCATTTGATGGGCAAAAGTGAAGCATCATTGGAGAGGTCACCCATCCTAATGTTAATTGATCAATAGATACCAACACTATCTATATTTGTTATAAAATTATTAGATGTACGCTTTACTGTAGTCTTTCTATACCCCGTATTGCTTGCTAAATTAGTTAGAATGGAAGCCAGCAATACGTGGATAAATAATCTCCTCTTTGATCAGCCAGTTGCCGGACTTCAACACCACAGGCAACAAAATCCAAACAAAGCAATCTTCAACCAAGAAGCAACTAGCTCTGCTAGAGTTTCAACAGGTCCACAGAAGTCGCATCTAGACGGATCAGGTCGATCTGAAATATTTGGACTCTTGCTCCGACCATTTTTGTGGATGCAGTTAGGTTTACGTTCCATTGGGGAAGAGAAGCTTTACAATTTCCAGAAGGCGTCTCTACGCCCTTCATCATATAAAAATGGACTCTTATGTCATATATACGTCCATGTTGATTTTCATGCAATAAGTTTTTTTGTTGAAGAAAGATTTTAGAGCGGGGTTGGCATGGGTTCAGAAGGTCAAGAGCTTCACATCTTCTTCTTCCCACTCATGGCATACGGCCATATGATCCCCATGGTGGACCTTGCCATGACCTTGGCATCTCGCGGGGTCAAGGCCACCGTCATCCTCACGCCGCTCAACGCAACCGTCTTCGCAGACACCATCAACCACTCCTCTCTCGCCGGCCACCCCATCCAAATCCGGCACATCACCTTCCCAACCCCGGCTGCCACCGGACTACCGGCCGGATTCGAGAACACCGACTTCATCACCTCGCCAGACGAAAGAGACAGGTTCTTCGCCGCCATCGAAATACTGGAACAGCCGTTCCACGACCTTGTGCAGCAGCTCCGTCCTCACTGTATAGTGTCGGACATGTTCATGCCATGGACGGCAGAGGTGGCTTTCCGCTTCGGCATCATCAGGCTGGCCTTCAATGGGTTCAATTACTTCTCAACTTGCATCTGGGATTCAATGATGAAGTTCAAACCGGAGGAGGAAACGGGGTCCGAATCAGAGCCCTTCGTCGTCCCGGGTCTCCCTGATTCCATTGAGCTGACGAGAGCACAAGTACCGGGTGCCGGTACTGATTCGGTCGTCGTGACGAGGATGTTGGAGAAGATAAGACAAGTGGATAGCAAAACCTATGGGATGGTCATGAATAGCTTTCTGGAGCTAGAGCCGGCTTATATCAAGCACCACGCCGAGGTGGTCGGCAAGAAATCATGGCATGTTGGTCCTCTGTCTTTGTCCACCGGTAAGGACGTGGCGAAGATGAGCGAAAGAGGGAAGAAATCTTCAATCAGCCCAGAAGAGTGCATCAGCTGGCTTGATGAGAAGGAACCAAGCTCAGTTTTGTACGTATGTTTTGGTAGCATATGCAAGTTTGCTCCATCCCAGCTGGTTGAAACAGGGGCAGCTCTTGAATCGTGCGGGTGCAATTTCATTTGGGTGATCAAAACAAGTGAGTCCTTGCCGAACGGATTCGAAGAGAGAACGAAGGAGAGAGGGCTGGTGATCAAGGGTTGGGCTCCCCAGGCCGTGATACTTGCCCATCAGGCGGTGGGAGGCTTTGTGACTCACTGCGGTTGGAACTCTGCTTTGGAAGGGATAAGCTCCGGGGTGCCCATGATCACGTGGCCCGGGTTTGCAGAGCAGTTTTACAACGAGAAGCTGGTTACAAAGGTGTTGAAGGTGGGAGTTGAGGTAGGAGTGACGAGACAGGTCCAGTGGGAAGTGGAAATTGCAGAGGGAGTGGAGAGGGAAGTCATTGAGAAAGCGATAAGGAGGGTAATGGGTGGTGGGAAGGAAGCAGAGGAGAGGAGGAAGAGAGCCAAGGAGCTTGGAGATATGGCCAAGAAGGCGATTGAGCAGGATGGGTCGTCTTGCTCGGATCTTACCCACTTGATTGAGGAGTTGAGAAGAATTGTGTGGCGAGCATGAGATTTACGTCTCCCGTGCATAGTTGCATGCAAGAGCAAAGACATGACCTTTTGCCTTCTTCTTTTTATCTTTATTTGATGCCTCTACTACAAACTATAGCACCTCAACTTTGATGATTAGCGTACTTTGTTTGATGAATTTAGGATTGTGATTATAATCCTCCATAATTAATGGGGCTCGTCATGATGCAATATTATTGCCGTCTACTTATTATTGTAAGTAAATTTCACTTTAGTTTTGTAGCGCCCTTAGTGGAGAAAATGCTTTTTGTCACAGCCAAATTTGTCACCGTTAGAATTACCAGGAAAAAAACCATGGTATCTCCCTAAGCCACCAATTTTGAGCTAGCTCCATGCATCGTCTACGACTGTTGTGTACGTTCATAGCATCACTTACACTCATGCCGATTTCCAATGCATGGTTTGCTATCAATCTCCTTTGATGGGCCTTACATGTTTCCTAATTAAATTGCCTCGGTACATTTCTCTTCTATGATTACTGGTCGTGTTGAATTGAACTGGCATAACTTATATTACCATTAGCAAGATGCATGAGAATAATTATTTAGATAAATGAATATTGGCATTTTTCCTGAACATTTAAGCTAGCTAGCAGATGAAGAGTGTCAAAACTATTTTCTGATACCTAGAATTTATGCCTTCAACCACGCATTGGTTAGCACAAGGTATTGCACTGCTACTGTCGTCTACCTCCAGTCAAGTTGCTATGCACGTACACGAAGTATAAACCATGCATCTGTACTTAACTTTTGACATAGCGAGCTTGGATGATGAAAGTTAGAGGAAGATGAAAGTAAATACCAAACTAAGAGAAAAAGAGCGAGTACCGATCGATCGATCGAGTAAACTACTAAACGTGCAGTACTCTTACATATACACAAAGCCAATACAGTACCATATTCTTCGACACCACACGACGGAGGTAGTAAAGAGTTTGAGCTCCACTTGCACGAGAACAATTATCAAGAGAAGATAGGTCTGGAGCCAGTTGGCAACAACGGATGATCTTCTATCCCGTTGATGCCCCACTGTTCCCATTCGTCTACTGTTCCAGCAGGACTGCACTAGGTCTGGTCTGACATCCGAGGTGAGAATGTAATGTGTATGCACGAGAAGAACATTAACACGCTACTTCGAGTTTTTCTCCCATGTCAAGCATTTATACATTCACAAGGATGTAAAAAATGTCGTCGGCAGCTCCCGATATGTCGTCTTTCTTTACAATAGAGCAGCAGAAATGTGCAATGCTCCTCCTTTTCTGGCAAGAAAAATGACTTTTCACCGTATTTTTTTGTAGTGATTAGAAGGGCATGTCATTATGGCAACAATTGAGATGAAGAACTTGCAGGACCAGTAGAATATTTTTTTTAATTACAATTTTGACAGATTAACACTATCTAGCTAATTAATGCAGAAAAAATGGGGTTTGAGGAATACTACTACGTACTATTAATGGTGCTTCGGGCCATGATACATAGAATGTAACAAGATGAATTTCAATATTTTGCTTCCTGATTAGTGCCATTAATTATTGTACGTACGTGTGTGATATACATATAGCTTAACCACACACAGTACTGATAATTGAATATTTACGAGTATAATTGACGATGTTGATCTATAATCAAATTAAAGGAGAGAACTGCATGCATGCATGGCAGTAAAATTAAGTACTCTGGTTGAGGAAATAAGTTTGAGATTTTAGCTAGCTTAATGAATAATGACAGTACATTCAAAATATTAAATAGGTAAAATCAAATGATCCTCTAGCTAAAAATTAAAGAATAGTTGTTCTCTTGGAAGATAGAAACATGCAGCATTTTGCTGTAGATTTATGTATCTAGCTTCTGATAATTACACTTAGCTGTCTGCTTATTCTTACTTGGACGACATTAACAAGGTTGTAAAATATCTCTCGTAAAAAACCTTGTAGATATACAAGATACTTTTTGTGTGTTGTTGAAGTATGTAAGTTTTACACCGTACATAAATGATTCTTCACATGCATAAATATAGTCACACATATACATAGGCTTTTCTTAAAATACATATATATTACAAACTTACACCTCCTTTATTAATTAATACAAGCCCAATTAAAATAAAGTGTTATTATTATTGTCAAAATAAGGATTGACTTGCCATATTAAGTGCGAAATTTCAGGAATAGGTAAAAGCAGGTATTGAGGATAAGCTTGCTAACTTGATTTAGACATCTGGACCGACCGTTATGGTGGGGTTTGCAACCTTACATGAAAGGTAGAATGTGGCAATCCCGATAAATACAACTACTAATAAATCACCTCAAACTATATATAAATGTTGTGTATATTTGTTGAGTAATTTGAGACGAGGTTGGTAATTAAAAAAATGGTGAAATGCTGAGGTTCACATCCTCTGTTTTATTTTTCTTTTGAAGCAAAAATATATAAGTCGACATGACATTATTGTGCCCAATTAAAACAACACAAGAAAGTCACAAGAAGCAGACATCAAACACACTCCCCGGCCCGGCCCCTCTAGTATCTGCTTCCCCACAGATATCAATTAAGAAACTTAGAATACAACGTCAATTTAGCAACAATTCGAGGGGGGGGGTGGAAAGAAATAAAGAAAGAAAAATCTCACCATCAGATAATTATAACATACCTAAAAAGGCACAAACTAAAACTCCGCCTCTTCCAAAGTATATAGCTTTGGAAATCATCAAAACATGAAGTCCCCACAACTACATGCCAAACACCCTCATGCCCCAAAAGTCCAGAACAACAAATGAAACACGTTCACTCACTCGTATTCTCATCTCTTTTCTCCCCCATCAAGGCTCTGCAAAGCGAGCTGGGCCACTCCAAGCACATCCAAGCAGAAAACAGATCACGTGATGATGCATATTAGTGTGAATAATATAGGCAGTCTTCTGGGATCCCCTTATTTTCCCCCTCGCATATCCTCTCTTCCCCACCGGTTTAGTTCAGCAGTTGGTGTTCATCTCCATCGAAACATATTTGTGGTTTCTCCTGCTGTTGCTGCTGTTCTTGGGCAGTCTCAATTTTCTTAACGCCTTGCTGGTGATACACTCGCCGAAGCCTGTCTATTTCCTTCTTCAAGGCCTCTTGGTGTGCTGCATTTTCATTTGTGCCAATAATTCATCATCTTTATAAATTAGCGTATACCCGTCGTCGACGCTGTCCTATGTTGATTATGTTTAAGCTCAAGATAGCAGGTGGTTGGTTAGTTTCTCTACTTGCACCTATTGCGTATTTGCTTGCAAGGTTCCCATTAAATGAGAGAAAGTGAGCCAGATCATGAGCACATATAATAAGCTATGAAAAAATAAATACCATGTCTGTGTGTAGGTGGTCATGCAACTAACTTGGAAAAGGAAGAATGAATGATCACAACGTGTTAATTGAGCTACAAAGAATTAATTAATTACCATCTTTGAATATCTTGTCCTGGGCAAGCGCTGCAATCCTTTGTTTGAGAGCGCTGTTATCCACATTAAGAACCAGGCGCTGGTGATCCAGAAATGCCACCCTAGGAGACAATGCTGATACTTCCGTCTAATTACAAGAACCACCACACCATATGTATTAATCAATATAGCTGCCATATACATACATATATAGATATGCTAATTAACATGTTGATAATTCAAGAATATGAATATATGCACCTGCAAAGATGTCACACTCCTTTCAAGCTCGGATATGTATTGCAATTTCCTGACTCTTGATCTTTGAGCAGACTGTCTGTTTGCTAGGATTCTTCAATTAAAATCAAAATTACCCGCGTAAAATATTTATCTAAATTATTACAATTTATATCAGACTCGTAGTATTATGGTAAGTTTATCGTATTAATTACCGTTTCACTCTCTTTGGGTCGATAATTGGATCGCAGGGGGTGGTCGTCGGCGCCAGAGCCGGCGCATCGGACTTGCATGCGCTCTGCACCTCGGTCTCATTGCGCTGCGGCTGCTGCTGCTCGCAAGACGACGGCGCTGGCTTGTCGTCATTGATGCTGTTATGATCCGAGGGGGAAGACGGGCTCGACGTAGACATCGTGGCCGCCACGGCCACCGGCGCCGCGGCCTCGGCGGCGATGTCGTCGGAGAACATCGACATCAGCTGCTCGTCGTCGAGCCGGTCGAACTCGGCCCGCATCCCCCCGGTCGACGAGCTCCGGCACTCCTCCACCTCGATGAATGCAATGGAGTCGCTGGCGGAGCGGCGGTGGCCGCTCCTCTTCACCGACGAGAAGTCGAGGAACTCGTCGACCCACGACGTCTGCTGTATCGCGGCCGTGCCGGAAAACAATGCGCCGGCGTATGGCCCCCGCTGGTAGGGGAAGGCCGGCGGCCATTCGGAGCTCACGCCTGGTATCTTAGGAGGCAACGGCGCCATCTGATCTTCTTCCCTCACCACTCACAAACTGATCATCTTCTAAACCTTAGCTATCTCTATAATGAGGCCAAGTTTTGTTTCGACCCGAGTCATTTCTGACTTAGAAGAATAATCAATATTCGTAACAAAACATAGCAAAACTAAACATGAAAGAACGTTGATGAGCATTCATATAACATGAGGAGACAACATCTTCACATGAAAGGGAAGAGAGACCGTGGATTAATGGCATGAAGTAGGAGGAGGAGCTGGGGAGGCATATGAAGGGGAGGGGATCACATGGGGCGAGGGGAGATGGAAGGGACAGCTAGCAACAGCTGTTGGCGGGGAAGGGTAGAGAGAAAGGGGGAGAAGGGCATGGAACTGTTTTTGGAGGGGGAAGGGCGGAGAGCAGTTATAATAAGGGGTGGGGGAATCGGCAACCACGTGCCGATTAGACCCAACTCTTTGGCCTCCCATTCCCTCCCCCACCTCCTAATTATAAACAAAAATTAAAAAAAATGCCTGCCACAGGCGGTCATTAAAACGCCATTAGGCCTGAGAGTTGATAATAATAAGAATCATCAACAGGTGCATGTAGCAAGCGTCTGTAATAGGCGTCTACAAGTCCTTCTCAATTAGATATTATCATTTGTTTACGTGGCTCCCAAATATAATACACTTTCTACAAAGTTGTTAAACTAATTTGATTATCATTAATGTAAAGGTGATCATGGTTTTAGGCTTGTATATAGGATAGTTAAGTGAGTGTTTGTGGTGATTATATGGGGCTGGTCACTGGTTTTTATGAGGAGGGAAATACTGGCATGTATGACGCGACGTCACGTGCATGTGTGCGCGCATATGCCCCTGGCGCATGTGCGTGTCATCCTGGCCAGGCAATATATTTCCATTTTCTTTTTAGTTCAGAGATTTAATTTCCCCATTTTCCCCCAGCAATCTTCTTTTTGCAGGTTAGAATCTGATTGAAGAATTTAATAGTCTTGTTCTTCTTCTTCTTTTTTTGGATATTAACAGGAATATAAAACTTACTTCATGAGCCTATTAATTATTGTAAGGATAGAAGCTAAATTAAACTTTGAGGGGACAGTTAAATTACAGGCCGTGGAGTATTCAAACAGTTGGATACCTGTACTACTTGAGTACTCTTGAACCAAGTTTAAGTCGACGTCCTGATTATGTACCTTCTTTCGTAGTGTACACTACTGTACAAATCCCTGTGCACTACTGTACTCCCCAACCCACAGCTAGACCGCGAGTGGTTGTGTATGATGTTGTATGGAAGAGATCATATAATAAACCATAGTGTAAGGATTACCTAATTTTATCCGGAGCCAGTGGTAATAATAGAAAGTGTTGGTTGAAAGGAAATAAATTGAGCAGTGGATCAGAACTAAAGCAACCCCATTCAATTCCAATATTCACGGCGAACGCCCGACGTTAATCATGGGGCTCCTTCACATCCACAACCGTAACGCGTTTCATGTTTTGATCCCTTATGAAGACTAGTGAAGACCATTTGCTTTGCTAATTTTATAAATATCCTAAATAAATTGCATACACATTCTATTGCACGGCAATGGTAAAAAATACTTTGCTTATTCGTATTTTTTTCGTATATATATTGCTTAGTACTCGTTGTTCTTTTTCATGATTATATCAACACTTTTTTGTCTGGGATAGTCTGTGGGGATGGCAAGAAGCTGACCTTTTGGCTAACACTACAAAAAAACATGGGCATATAATTGACAGAGGTACTCCTCATGACGTGAAGAAATTTTTTGTGACAAAGTTTACATTAATGAACTAATTACCTTGTTCTTGCTCCATTCAGTTTATATACGCTTGCTGATACTTGTTATATATTAAATTGAATGATCTTATATCTAGTTTTAAGGCTACAAATTTTGGGCATAGACAATTAAAAAAATGCAATTAGGAGCCCACAGACCAGCATAATTTGGAGTATATTATACAGCATGCCGTCTTTATAATCTCATTATTAGTCTTCAGCACATACACGTACGTAACTACATAAGAACATGCATTAGTGTACCTAGTACATTTTCACAAATCCCAATCGAGGTAACTTGGGAATGACAAGTTCTGATGAGAACCAATTTTATGGGCATTAATCACATCTGATCGTATATATGTCCTAATACTGTTCTTCTATCAATCATTAATTAATGCTTAGAATTAGAAATGTCTTGATCTCTCTCCTAGTAAGATTGATACTTCTAAGGACCGAGTTGTACTTGTGAACTTGATTAGCAGACAGTCATGGGAACAGCTAGCGAGGTTAAAGAATTGGATTATTCCGATCTGATATGAATCGAATATATGCAGACTAATATCATATGGTTTAGGATTTATTTATTTAAGGGTTCGATGGAAATTGGATCAAGTGGTCACATGGGGGCACAAATTGACAAGGTTCAATCAGGGCATGGCGCAGGGTCCGATAGCCCTTGGGCCGGCCCTGTGCCGTATTATGCCGTCCCAATCATGGACTTAAATTTGGGTTGCCGTGTCATTATATGATTCTGATTCCTAGCGTACGGTTTATGGTCTTCCCACGTTGCTCTAACGGAGCCGGACTCCTTAAAAAAAAGCGATTTTTTGATTGATTGGAGTCGGACACACAACTTTACTTTGTACCCGTCCTGACTAAACTTTGGTAATTACTCAATATATATGAAAAAATTTCCAGTGAAATGTATCATATGCCTTCGGAAGGTTAAATTAAATAAAATTTTTTAAATGTCTTTATGTTATAGCTTTAAATTTCGGGGTATAAAATATATAGAGTGATTTCTAAGGTCGTAAACAAGCAACCTGGCTTGAGAACATTACACTTTGCACAACTTGGCTTGAATTTGTATTTATTTATTTTGTATTCAAAAAAATATTCGGTTTAAATTGAATAACTTATTGAACTATGAGCATAACTTGAACTAATGAAAATTCAAATTTGATGTATTTAAAATTGATATAATGCTCAACTTGTATAATATTTTTTATGTTAAGTTATTAATATGAGTAAATAACTCTTTTATTTATCTTCAATTATTTATAAGAAAGTATTGCTAATTATTAACAGTTACTTAACTATTAATTATTTAACTTATTTAATAATAGCAATAACTGTGCTTACCTTAAATTATCTTTTTTCCAAAAGTACACATATCAAATATAACTTATTCACACTTACTGATATTAAATTATAAATACATATTGGCTGTTGTAGTTATAGTTAACCATATTCACTAGTTACTTATTTAATAATAAGTTACTTCCTAAGAATTGATACATGTAGCAGTTATAAACTACTTATTAATACATACTTAGTACTACTTACTAGTTATTACTAAATATTAGAGACTTACTATTTATTGTGGTGTAATCTCGGCTCTACTCATATCTTATTTAAACATAAAACGTGAACACGTAATTATTCAATTCCAGCCTGACTTGAATATACAACCTGATATTAGTAGTACATCAAACTTAAGTAAACTAGTTTAAAACAAATTGAATATGAACAAAACGGTGTTTGACTCGATTCAGCTCGTTTACACCCCAAGCCAACTCTAAATCGTTTTAGTGTTTTTGTATATTATTTTATCATATTAAAAAATAAAAGGCTATATAAAATTAATATATATTGCCCGTTTTTACACTTGACGTTGATAATTATTTTTATTTATATTTCTTTTAGATATTGATTTTATTAAATTTAAGAATAATTATATTTTAATAACTTTTATTACTTTACGTAGAATCTTTAATGATTTAATCACTAAGCACACCCCCACGCACATATTTTATACGCTGGCCACAACTTTATAGTTTCTACCGAATGGTTGCATCAAGTAGGATTGGTGAGAGCCCATGGGTACAATATTATAGGTCATAGTTAATCAGTGCGATAATTGTTAGGTGCACTCGATAAAAACGCACGAGGGGACGCACAACAATGAAGAAATGATAAAATGGAAACAGGGATGTGCACGTGAGGACGCGTGATTGGTGGCATCCCCAGGCGTGTCCATGTCTGTACGTTTCCAATACAAAGTCTAAATCAGTGAGTATAATAACTCAAATTATTAGATAAAAAAGACCAAATTTGATATTTACTTCAACAATTTATATATCAATGCAAATAAATCGTACGACTTACTGTGTAGACAAAGATAATCATTTAACATTCATATAAGTCTTGTTTTAGATGGACTTGCAGCTTTGTTTTACAGCTGAGCAAGTATATAAATTGGTGAGCGGGGTTAATGGTCGTCCAGGTAATTAGTAATTAAATACATGAGCAATTTTTTTCTAGTGGGATTGAAGTATGTAATTGTTAGAGCTGATACATAATCACTTGGTAGAAAATTATTAAGCTCAATCTGCTGGCTCTGTTCGTGGTCATGCATGCCGTTTAAGAAACAGCTGGTGGGGAAAATGTAATATAGCTCAATTACATTAGAGGAAGAAATGCCAGCATATTCCTATCAAATCCATTATAACTTTTGATGACAATGAAAACTGAAGAGGGTCACATGAGAGGGGAGAAGGCAAAAGGGTGTCTGATGGAGACATACACAGCTAGCATCTCTAAAGCTGCTGACGCAGATCAGATGCCCCACTTAAAACTACTGCAAGAGGGGCAGTGGCTTGCCTGCAGGAATCACCATTAGTTTACTCACTAAATTGAAGAAAGCTTGCTCTCGCATAAGCAGCTTGCTCATAACACAAGGATGATATGTATGTGAGTATAGTACTATCATCCACAAGATCAGCTAGCTAGCAAGGCATATGTATACATGAGAAAAGCAGTAGTGCTTAAGATATTCGACAGTTGTGTTGGAGCTTGAAGTAGGAGTATAATAATGGAGGGCATGAGGATGAGCTGGGAAGGAGGAGGAAGGGGAAGGTTTCTTTGTAGAAGGGGAATCATGGCGGCTGCCTGCCATGTGACTGGTTTGCACGCTGCTGCAGCTTTGTGTTTCTTTTTTAGTTTCTAACTTGGTTCACAACCCTTGGACATATGCCGGGACAAGAGAAGGATCGAGTTTTGCAAATTTTATCACTTACTTGCTTATAATATAAAATCGATTCATCTCTTTCCCTAGAAAGATTCTCGCCGGAATTATCATATCTATGTATAGCGATGCCCATACATATGATTGTTTGTGTTCCCTGCTAGAGCAGGTTTCTCCCAATATACAAGATGTGGGAAAGCCTCGAGTACAAGATTTGTTGGGTATTTTTACCACAGATTTCAACGTCCTAGAGAATACATGGCTCTAGTTTCGCATACCTGGATGACAAGGAGAGATGTATAGGATAGATTGGATCTATTTCTACTTTGTGACCGCTTGAGCTAAATTATTGCTCCAATATTCGCCACAAAAGATCAGGCTTTTTCTGATCTATTACCTGTTGCTGCGTAAAAAACTTAATAAAGTTGGTGAAGATTGCTTTCTTTAAAAATACCAGTGTGGAGAAAAGTGTAGCACTGCCGGATGCTAACTATTTTACATTATAGTTCCTGGAGAAATGCAAACTTTAAAGTGTAGAGACAAAACTACACATTGTTTTCCTCCACGACTATAGTTAATTTGTGGGAAATGACGGAGGTAAAAAATGGTAGTTTTTCTCCTATTTTGATGAGACGTGGAAAATTTATTTTTTAGTAAATTGAGGAGATCTTGGTACTCCATATATCTAATTTATGTCTCCAACCCACTAATTTAAATAAAATTTCTCCAACCTTTTCATCTTTATTGTGAACAGTAGTAAAACAAAAATAGAATAGGAGGATTTTGGCAACCTACGGGTCTTATCAGAATCTAATTGTGCCCCTTTTCATGGGCCGTGCTATTTCCCCATTGCATGGCAACACCTATTTGTATACATCCGATCTCCATGGCCCATCAAAGGATTTTGGCCAATAGAATGGCGCGCAAACCTTCCGGGCAGAACCATTGGATAAATAGCTAGCTTTAAGTAAAATTAAAGATGTAAGAATAAACAACTTGTCATACAAAAATAAAAATAAAAAATGTTATATACAAACAGCTTACATCTCTCTTCGGACACGACATGCGTATGATTCACAAACAGCTTATATCTACTGCAGTGTGATTCACATGAGCTACCTCAAATTGGCGGAAGAAATTAAACTGGTTATCAACAAAAAAAATTTCGAGAAATTAATTAATTAGAACATCTACAAAGTGATGGTTGGATCCTAATGATATCGCAACAGATTTGCGACCAAACTTGCAACCGTCTTGCAACGGCCATGTGGTTAAAAATTTGTGACCACATTTTGCGATGGAATAACGGTTGCAGAAGAGTGGATGAACAGTTTTACCCGCCAAATTTAACGACCGTCTTTGTGACCAGTTAGCAGTCTTAAAATCTGCGATTACTGATTCCGATCACAAAATATTTTTGTGATCGGGTTTAGCCGATCGCAAAATCGGTTGTAAATAATATTTACAATTGGATTCTTGTTCTTCAACAATGCCAATAGCTGTTGCAAAAGACTATTTTTCTACTAGTGATAAACTTTGACCTTAATAAATTCTTGGAAAGAAATTTTTATATGATTAAGCTTTCTTATAATTATTAATCTAAAGAAGAAAAAAAACTAGGTCTGACATCAAATATTTTCAAAATGGTAGCAAAAGGAAATTTTAATGAGAGCAGAATAATATCCAAATTAAAGAATACTTGGGAAAATATTATGGACCCTAAATTTAAGATGCATGGTTAGACAATATCATATATCCATCACGACATAGATACAATATCTCACTGATCTTGCATATACACTAATTTTAAATACAAAATATATTGTAAAAGTACTAATATTTTTAAAAATATATTACATATATACTATTTTTAGTAGTGGACCATCTAAAATTAACCATGTCATTTATATTTCTATCATGCCAATCAAACATAGTTTAATGTGAAAAAGAACAATTGCTTGGCTAGAAAAAAGATTTATTTGCCTTCATTATATTAAATGGCCATGTAATGTATATTAATAAAATAATTCTTTTAATTTATAGGTCAAATCAACCTAAACATAAATTGATCAATTACAAATCCAAACTAGGACAAAAAACAAGGATCACAACTCCATTATATGCACTACTTATATTACAAATAAAATTAAATTTTATAGATAAACTTTTGTTGAGTAATAAATTAAACTATAATAATCTAATAATATATTAGTTATAAATTTTGACTAACTCTGAATTTAAAAGATAAATTCTAATTGAATGAGAATATATAATATAATAATTTAATTTATTTATTTTTATTATTGTTGTATTTTAATTGACCAAATCTCTTCTACTTTTAATCAAACGCCGTATTGAGAGTTCTCATTTTATTAATAACAGTAGAGTAGATATACATGGGATCATTAATCAAGAGGTATATATGTTGATTAGATTTGTGCAAAGCATGCAAATGCATGCCATCCAAGAGGTGTATATCAAAATGCATGATAAGGTTTTTTAAAAAATAAAGTTTCATCCCATGTTTGATCTTAGACTGATTAATTAACACAAACAAATGGTTACAGTTAGTTAAACACACCCTATTGTCCCTACTTTAGGAGTTTGAGCATGCATGCACCCACAGTAGTACAGTACATATGCATCTCATAACCATTTTGGACGACAAGAAGACACAGCTAGCAGCTTCTATGCAAGCACACCCGCGGTGCCTCCCTCTTCTCCGCCGTTATCTAGCTCTCTTCTTCTCTTCCATGCCCATAACCACACTCCAATCCTCTCCCCTTTAAATACCCACCTCCATCTTCCCCTTGTTCTCACCTCCCCTGTTATAATTAACTTGTACCTTGCAAGCCTCCATGGCCATCCTCACCAAGTCCGCTGATCGCATTCCTATCTCCTTCCTCCTTGTCTCCGCTCTCCTCCTCGTCTACGCACAACGTACCGAGCTACCCAGGCGTGGGCGGGTTGGAGAACAGGTGGATGTTCCAGACCCCAGGCATAACAAGATGGTGCAGGAACTGGGACGGTTTAGCGTCGACGAGTACAATAAGAACCTCTTGGACAACAGCAACGGCCACGACGTAGTGCTGCTCACCTTCTACGAGGTGGTGAAGGCTCGGGTTAGGTTGGTGTCCGGCCTCGAGTACTACCTTACCATCGCCGCCTCGGATGGGATGGGGAACGTACAGACCTACGATGCTACTGTGTTCGTTCAACCATGGACCAACACTACTCAGCTCCTCTCCTTCACCCTTCACACTGTTCATATTAATTAGACGATTTGTGTGATTAATATATATGATGCGGGTTATCTGGTTGCCGCATGCATGCGTCAAGTAATATAAACACAGATACATAGATGATGATAGTCATCTAACATTAATAAGATGAACTTATATGTGTGGTGTTTTCTGAACAGGAATGTTTCTGTATGTGGGCATTTATACATATATGGGGGGGGGGGGTGATATTAATCATGTCGGCATGGCTAATATATAGAAGAATATAAAATGTGGTTTTTGATATTGTTCTAGTACTGCACTGTTCTTTTGTGAATTGTGGGTGATCCACTGCCGGCGTAAGCAACTATCTAAATGGACGATGTATTATTTTTTTATGGAAGGAAAGAACCAAGTACTTCGATTTTAATGTTATGCTTGGCCTGTTGCAAGGAAGCAATATTACGATAAATGCTTGCATGGACAGGCCCAAGTCCAAAGCTACCAAAGCATGGAGTGGACTTCACCCCTTTGATATTAAGTACTTCTACCTGATAACCTTTCAATACTAAATGACATCCAGAGCTGCAGACGAAGTCCACAGCAACCAAAATCTTCCATTCAGTAGTTTTTGGGCTCACAGTAATCATGCCTCCAAATTATGACAATTTCTACCGTATATAGGAAGACTTATAAATGGTCACTGAGGCTATTAATTGAGTGAATTAGCTCGTGAATATTTAATATTTGATTCGAATCGACTCGATTTAAAATTTGATATTTAAATACTTGAACTCAAACTTGAATCTTTTGAGTCGAGTTTTAGTAAGGTAGTATTCGACCTCACTCAACTTAGTTATAACTCAAATTTGATTCAAAATCGACTCAATAAAATAATATAATAATATAGTCTTTATATATATATACACTAATAAGTTTAATTATAATTAATTAAATTTATTTATATATAATATAATAACAATATAGTGAGATAACTTAGATAGTTAGTATTCAAATCCAAGACTTAGAGATTGTGGGTTTAATCCACACTAGTTATATTTTTTGTTAAAAGTGAGTTATTTTTAACTTTATAATCGAGTCGGTTTCAAGTTCAAGAATGATTTAGGTTCTAACTCGTCAAAATTAAATAGTTTAAATATATTTGAGCCAAGTCAAACTTAAATAATATAAAAATATTCGAATTAAACTCGAATATATATATTTAAAACTTGTTTAATTTTAAATTGAGTTTGAATAAACTTAAAACTATTTAAATTGAATTCAAACATAAATTGAACTCGATTTACTCGCTCATTTAATGCCCCTAATTAATGCTATCGGATCAATAATCCATTAAGCAGTGAAAAAATCAACGGGACTAGCTTCAATAAATTAAATCGGTTTCTTTCATCATTCTTCAACGCCAAGATTTTCCACAGCGCATTAACTGTGCTATAAACATGTATCATTTCTTTGTCACCTACGACAAGCGAAGGCATGACTCATGAGCTTGACTCTGAAATCTCACCATCCCCAATTACGTGTTCGGAAATCTCACCATTCCCAATTACGTGTTGGGAAGAAAATTTTCAAGTCGGTATTTCACGCATCAAGAAAACGACGAACAGAGCAGGTCCACACAGCCACTTCTGCATGACCGACAGATGCTTCATTTGTGTTATATAGTTTTCTCCCATAACTGACCCGCTGCCCGTATCTTTGCGGCAGCTGTTTCTTCAGACTTTTGCCAATTTTTGACCAGTAGTACACATGGGTGCTTGCCATGTTGATAAAAACATTCCTCTTCAATCGATCAACCATTCAATACACAGAGTTGAAAATGAGAGTGGCCCTCGTCTTAGGTCAACAACCGGCCTCATCTTGGATCTATTTTTAGGGGTATTAATTGGGAAAATTAAGTTTAATTTATATTTGAACTCGATTCGAATAGTTTGAAACTCGTTCGAATTTAAACTCATCTTGATCGTAAGCTCGAAACTGGTTCGATTAAAAATTAAAAGTACTTCACTTAAAAAAATATTATTCCCACCACCTTGAGGACATTAAGGTGAATACTTACCATCTTAACTATCTCACTTCTTTGTTACTATATTATAAATGAATGACTAAATAAATAAATAATAAATAAATAAATAAATAAGATATAATATAAAAATTATATTATTATATTATTTTATTGAGTCGAGTTCAAGTCGAGCTATAAGTCGAGTTCGAATTGAGTTCGAATTATAATCGAATTGAGTCGAGTCGAATATAACTTTGCTTAAGCTCGGATCTTAAGATTCGAATTTGAGTCAAATTCGAACTCGACTATTTAAATATCGAGTCAAGTCAAGTTAAACGTTAAATATTTACGAATTAGTTTACTTAATTAATAACCTTATTTATCTTTAAAATTTTAATTTATAATATAACCTATAATTTATTTATACTATGATATTTACATCAGCACTGGTCGGCAATGGGATTGTACTTTATATAGGATAACGATGGGGCCTCTGCATCTTCATTAAATAATCCTCCCGCCTCCAAAGCGTGTGCCCCATTGAGGAAACCTTTCGTACCTGTCGAATGTCTTGGATGGCCGGCCATTGGCCCCTTTGGAGGGCTTTGCTTTGTAGAACAACCGTGTCTCCTCCGTGTTGCAAATTGTGTACTGCAGCTGCTACTGTTTTTTTGGGATCTTTTGATGGTTGTTGTAGGATGGGCCACATGGAAGCTTTTTTGATATATTTGTCCGCTCCGTGTTAGGATCGAGTAATCGTTTGCTTTCAATTCACTGTTTTTACGTTGGAGCATATATATATATATATATATATATATATGACCGAGTTATTGACCGCAGGTTTTTTGCAGTTGAACCAGCACCGGCCGGTTCATATTTTACGTGACACCCAGTCCCCTCCATTTAGAGTTGATTAGGATTGCCATATTGACTAACCTCGTTTAATGATGAGAGTTGGTTCCACGTCTCAATTACAAGTAGTCGTGTCTGTCTCCCCGTGCATTCATTTTAAGTTTTCTTATTAATTTTAACAACAAACAGCAAATAACACTGCTTTAGCTTTGGGTTGACTCCATCTGCTTTAGCATGCGTTCGAACCGCTCGTACAGCCAACGCAACCCAGCCCGGATGACAAAGTCCCTCTATCGTAATTATCACAAATATCAGGGGTATTTATTCGGACCACTCCCTATTAATCTCTTCCAATCTCTCTAAGTTCCCGGGCTAAAACCATGGCGCTAACTTCGCTCTACTTCCTCCTCCTTCTCGCCGGCCTCGCCGCCCTCGCCGACGGCCGTTCCATCTCCGAGCCCACAGGCGCCGGCACCGTCGTCCTCGTCTCCGACGGCGCCGGAGAGTTTCCGCCGGGCCTCCTCCGCCTCGGCCGGGCCTCCGCCGCCGAGGCCTGCGAGGAGTCGTATGGGTTCATGCCGTGCACGGCTTCGGTGGTCGGGAACCTCTTCCTCATCCTCGTCTATGGCTACCTCATGTTCATGGCCGCTACCTACCTGTCGTTCGGGAGCGAGCTGCTGCTGGCGGTGCTCGGCCCCGGCATCGTTGGCGGCCTCTTCCTTCCCATGCTCGGCGCTCTCCCTGACGCCATTCTCATCCTTGGTTTGTATCTCTTTCTGCTGTGTTTTGTCGACTGTGTCTTGAAATGTTCTTTTCCTCGCAAGGTTTGGTTATGATCTGCGATCGGGTAAAACGGTTGCGAGATCTCCGATTTTGGTGAATGACGATGGGGATTGCAGTTTTGGTATTGGTTCTGGTTGGATTGTGGTCTTGTGATGGGAAATGCTATAGATTTGTTTTATCGTGTGAGGTTAAAAGGTCGCCTATCATTTTGAGCAGGTGTGAGATCATCAGATTTGACCTGGCCGTTTGCCTGCTCCCTTTTAAGCTTTTCATATATTGTGCTCACACTTTTTGTGATTGGGTTTGCATGACTCGCAGCCTGCTCTGACTCGTTCAAGTATAAGCACTGTCATTCTTCGTTTAAAATGCGAAAGCAATGATCTTGTTGCTACCTGTGATGGAACTGATTAATTTTTTGAACATTTGATGTGCTATATATCCCACGGTAATAATCCTCCACGACTCTGACAATCTGTTGTCGTATCAATTTTTGACAGGGGTTCATTCTTATTGAGTTTTCTTGGTGCCTTGCATAGCTAGGATATGTTACAGATGATTTAGGTGATGGAGATGGATCAGCACTTTTTTTAAAACATTTTCTATCATCTAACTTTTTTTGCGATTTGCTGGTTTTCATTGTGTTCCAAATATCCTGAATCAGTGTGCATGCATGAATTATGTTGCAGTGTCTGGGCTTTCTGGAACCAGAGAAACTGCTCAGCAACAAGTCTTAATAGGAATGGGTCTGCTAGCTGGGTCCACTGTTATGTTATTGACTGGATTATGGGGCACTTGCCTTGTTGTTGGAAAGGTCAAGTTGTCTCAAGATTCATCTCAATCTCAGCTCTCATACATTGGTAATTTCTTGTATCCTCGTTACTGCCAAAATCTTCAGAGCATTCAACTTATAAAACATGCTCGTTTAGTTGGATATGTATCCCTGATTTTTTGTTTTCACCTAATATATTAATTGGAAGTGTCTCTGTTCGCTCTTCTTTATGTTGAACTAGAATTTCTAATTTCAAATTCTCAATCTTGGTAATTGCCAGCGTCATTATAAATTGGCCTGTAATTTACATTTGGCCTTATAAACTTTCCTAGAATAGGAGTCCTTTTCCTTGGAATATGCTTTTCCTTTGAGAGATAATAGAACATGCTCATCGATGCTTTTCTTTTTTGCCAAAAAACGTATGAAAGCCATATTTATCTTCTTAGAAAGTGGCTTGTACGCAAGAAAGAAACAGCTGGTTTGCTGAGGGCTACAAATCTTATATGGCGCTTCATGTTTTCCTGATTCTCTTAAAGAAATTTAAAATATTGATGTGTTGACAAATGTGTGCTACTGTAAAATTGGATTTACACATGAAAGGAATCTGGTTTAACTCATCAGTCATCAGCATTGGGTATATAGTTTTATAAATCCTTCCAAGTTTAACTTTTTACTGCCTGATGCTTTAATTTGTTGTTTTTGAAATTTTTGTATCATGCGTTGCAGTGAGGTAAGTAAGCGCACTGAACATGTGATTTTATTTTCTTCCTTGAATGTGTTTCAGTGCATGGTACACTATATTCAGATGCTTGTTAGGAACATGTATATCATTTATGCTAGTTATCTTGTTTTAAACTGATAACCTCATATAAAAAACTCTTCCCGGTAAACACTCCATAAGATGCTTGTCAGGAGCATGTATATCATTTATGCTAGTTATCTTGTTTTAAAACTGATAACCTCATATAAAAAACTCTTCCTGGTAAACACTTCATAAGAGGACTATATCATTTTCCGGTTGTAGTGGAGTATTTCAACTAAGTCTCTCAATATTTCCAGGGATGGGTGTCGCCACAGATAAACAAACTAGCTATTCTGCCCGGACCATGGTTATATCTATCATTCCGTTTATAATTGTTCAGTTACCTCTAATTTTCAAAATATCTTCTGGAAGACGAGTGGCTGTATTGGTTGCTCTTATTGTTGCGGTGATCTTTCTAGTTGCATATTGCTTTTATCAGGTACCTGACTACTGTTTCTTTGCTGTTCTTATCTTGTCGTCTCTCACAAAGAAATTGAGACCTTTCAGTGATCATCTTTTAGATGAAAAAGTTTGTAACTTCTGGATAAAAAGTGAATGATCGTAGAAATAGCAGAAACAAATATGGATATAGTAAATGAAAAAGGTTTTTTACCAGGAATTATTTTCTGTCTCCAGGTCATAGACCCTTGGGTTCAGACTAGAAGACTGGCCTATGCAAAGCATAAGCATGTCCGGTCAGCACTCCTGAAGCATTGGCAAAAGCAATTGCTTGGAAAGCTTCTTAATCCTGATGGTGGACCTAACAAATCTAGCATAGAAAAGTTAGTATGCAATCTTTCCTAATGGTTCTTATTGTGTAACATGATATACTTATTATGTTTATGACATTTCTTTCTTCTTTGATGCAGCCTGTTCAATAGGATTGATATAAATAACGATGGGGCAATTTCAACATCTGAGTTGTCGTCCCTTGTAGTAGGGATGCGGTTTGAAGAGATAGAGTTTGACCAAGAAGACACAATTTCAAAAATCATGGCTGATTTTGATACGGATAACAATGGTAATCTTTGTTTCAGTGAATTCTTTAATGGAATTTCAAAATGGATTAGTGAAGCAAGGCACGTTGTTGCCAATCCGGGCAACTACTCAATGAGATTTATGGAAGAGTATCATCGGGTAACCACTGTCTTCTATATTTGGGTTCCCTGTTTCATTTCTCTATCGAACTTGTACTCAGCACTTGAATGAGTGCAGTAGTTTGATAAAATTAGATGGATTTCTTTGATATTTCAGAATTCATAGTTGCTCTCAATGCATGTGCAGTTGACAAGAGAAGAGCATGATACGTTTCTTGGAGCAGATGACGAGGTTGTTGAGTCAGTTGATAACCCATCATGGATTATTTTTAAAGCAGTAATGTTGTTAGTTCTGGGTACAATTATTGCAGCAGTTTTTGCTGACCCTCTTGTGGATGCTGTTGATAATTTTTCTAATGCTACAAGTATACCATCCTTCTTCATCTCATTTATAGCCATGCCCCTTGCTACCAACTCTAGCGAAGCTGTGTCCGCAATTATATTTGCTAGTCACAAGAAGTTGAGGAGTACTTCTTTAACTTATTCTGAGGTTAGCTTTCCTGAATATAGTAATAATAGTTATTTAAAATTCCAGAGGAGATTTGTGCACGCTATTTATTTTTCTTCCTGAAATCGATTGAAATTTTCGTTTATCATGTTCTACATGACAATCTTCAGTGATCTTTGATCATTGACTATGTTTTTCTTGTATGCAGATTTATGGGGCAGTAACGATGAACAATACCCTTTGCTTGTCTGTTTTCTTGGCACTCGTTTATGTTCGGCATTTGACATGGGACTTTTCCGCTGAGGTGCTCATTATTCTCCTTGTCACGGTCCTCATGGGTCTCTTTGGCAGCTGTCGCACCAAATTCCCTCTTTGGACATGCTCGATAGCGTATGCTTTGTACCCTGCGTCTCTTGTGCTTGTCTATCTTTTAGACTTTGTCTTTGGCTGGTCATAGCTAAAGACACATAATTTATCATCTTGCTACCATGGCCGCGCTGGCTAACTTGTTCTTTTTGTTTTCGAAGAAGGGAATTCTCAAATTTTTTCTTTTGAGCTAATTGATTTTTGTGTTGATGACATGTAACTTGACTGAATCTTCTTGGCCTAAGTAAAAGCTCAACCATTTAGCTTACAAGAAAAATTGCTATCCTGAGATGAAACTGATAGATAAGTGTTCTTCATAGCTCATAAACATGGTTGGTTCCATTTCTCGACATCTTAAACTATGCTTCGGGGAAAAAAATGTTGCAAAATAAAAATAATGGTATAAGAATGTAATATATTGACACTCGTTAAGCAACGGAAGTAGCCAACGGTAACCTGCATCATCACCATATAAAATGGCAACGGCTCTCTTGTTCTTCGCCTACTTTCACACTTTCCTATTACCTCTTCCCAACCCTCTTCCTCCCTTTCCCGTGTCTGCTATCCTGCTCACGCCATGGCCACCTTCTCACCCACCCTTGTCAACCTGGCCATCTTCTCCTTTTCTGCAATGCTCCTGCTCTCCGATGGCAAGGGCGCCGGCCAAGAGCTCTGGTGTGTTGCTAAGAACAATGCCGACGACGTCGCACTACAGGCGGCCGTGGACTGGGCTTGCAACCAAGGGGGAGCTAATTGCCAACCTATACAACAGGGTGGCTCCTGCTTTGAGCCGAATTATGTTCAATACCACGCTTCCTATGCATTTAACGATTACTTTCTCAAGAACGGGATGACCGCCCAGAGCTGTGACTTTGGCCATACTGCTGCCATTACCTCCGTAAACCCAAGTAAGCTTCTTCTTTTTGCATGGGCAGCTACTGTTTTTGGATGGGGATGATGGAGATGCTTGACTCTTTGCTTGTACTGATTGTTTGCAGGTCATAATAGCTGCGTCTTCCCTTCGAGGTAAGATCGATGTGTATTATCTCTGTTTGCAAACTTGGACAGTATTATGGACTAGTAGAAGTAAATGTGTAGCGCTTGCCATCTATGAATATCACTTTCGTTAGGGAATGTGATTGATCAGAGGTAGTGGGATTGTAATTAAATTGCACCTGAAAAATTGTTGTTTGTGTTACATGTCCTCTATTTACATAAAAAAGGGAGGAATGTTCTGTAGAGTTTTATTAGGAGTCATGATCAGAAGTGTTTCAACTGTTGCAGCGCGGTGGCGAGGAACGGGAGCTTCCTTGGCTCTGCACCACCGGCAGTGCCGGCGGCATTTGGTCCGGTTGGTCCAGACCTGAGTACTAGCTGCAAGTCATGCAGTTGGCATGAATGCTTGGCCTTTGCACTTCTGGTTGCCATTGCAAATTGGATTGTCCCTTGAGCTCACAAGGATAACTTGTGTGAGCAACGGATTGTTCCATTATATTCTCACCATGGGGAACTTGCATGACTTCCCCTGTAGTAGTTAGCTTTAGTGCTCTTAGCTGCATTTGCAGGAATATTTATGGCATATAATGTTCCTTTACTAAATCAAATTCTGTATTTTAATGTGTCAAATGTGCGATTTAATCTTATTCGTACTAAAATCTACATCTTTGATATGATGCAAGAGTCAAAGACCGAATTCGCATCTGTTTGTTTTGGGAACCCCCTCACACTACTGACAATATAGTTTTTGCAGTTAAGAGGCTCAATCAACATTTGTTCTATACAAAACTTTAGCCAAAAATACATTTCGGTTGTCAAACTCACAGTTGCCTCATGGGGTGAGCAGCTTAGGAGAAGCATCCATTCGGCACCAAATTTTAGATGCCCAATTAGCAGAAAGCCAATAATACCAATCATTCTTTGCTGATGTTTGGAATCACCTCTCTGTTGATAAACAGAGATGCATGAACAGTTCAGAACTACTTATACTCAAGAACCATCAAAAACGAAATTCAACTGCATCTCTGTACAAATAATAGTTGATTCAATCACAAACATAATCCAATTGAAGGAAGCCAGCAAGTATTCAACATAATTCAACTACAACAATTCTGACGAGCCTACACAAAAAACAACACAAATTGCCCAAGCTCGTAACCTTCACCAAGTTTATTAGTAGCTAATATTCAAGCTCAAACCATGGCCTCCATCCGGCAAATAGGACATGTAGAGTGAGAACCCAGCCACAAATCGATGCACTGAGCATGGAACGTGTGCATACAATTGGGAAGAGACCGTACCATCTCCTCCTCTTGCAAGCTCCCCAAGCAGACCGCACACTCCTCGGCCGCAGCGCCATCGCCCTTCCGGTAGGGGAAGATCGGCAAGGCGGTGATGGTGGCGGCGTCAAGCCCGGCCTTGGGCACCCCGGCGACCACCTGAACTTGAGCAAGCTCAGCTCGCCGGGCCATAATTTGCCGCCGGAGCAAGCTTCTTGCTTGGCGCCTCAAGACGCACCTTGCATAGAGTGGGAAGAGGAAGACAATGGCGAGGATGAGGACGAGGCCGAGGGCTGCGACGGCCACGACGCCGGAATTGATGCCGGAGGAGTGGCTTAGCTGATCGGGAGACATGCCTGCTAGTAGCTTGACTTCGGAAGCCGACTAAAACGTCGATATTATCAACAAGTCTTGTAGCCAAGTGGCCAACCAAGTTAACTCTTTCCTTCCCTGGTACGCACCGTCTATACTGTATGACTACTTTTTGTCTATCGGCTGTTTATCATCATGTGGATAGAATTTTACAGGCCTGAGGTTCCCATGGCTTGACGACAAAGGCTTCCCAAATCGGTGGGTGTCTGCATCCGATGACTTCTACCCAACACATAGAGTTTGGTTATGAAGGGTTTTCTGCTTTTTTTGTTTTCTGGGTGTTTTTATTCCCTTTCTATCTAAGCAAATTGGCTTTGAGGCATCTGTTTTTCTACAAGATGTTTGGCCATGATGTGCAGGTTCATTTCTAATATTCAACAATATCCTGTACGTTGTAATCGGCGATGCAGGTGGATGATACTGCTAGAAATTACTTTTGTACAATGTTTTACCAACTCCGGGTGAGTCTTTTTGATTGAGCTCAGTTTCGCTTTAATATTAATTTGATTCGATTTGGGTTTGAGTATTTATATAAAGAAAAAATAACACTTCAAACATTTGGTTCTTTTCCATAAATATGAATCCACATCCTAGAGTTTGATGCGAACTTAACATGTGCGGCCTATCTATAGAGTTTACATACTAAGTCTCACACGGTTGCAAGTGTGTGCTAATATTATTATCTCACGTCTCTCTATTAGTTGAGTGGCTATATATAGTCTTCGTCCACGTGCTTAAGGTATGTTAACATTGTTATTGTCTTATATTTTTATAAAAATGAGCGGTGGCTAATATAAATATTAGTTTTTATATTTTTTAAAATAACTAGTTATTTTAAAGTAAGTGAAGTTTATAAACTCATTTTCACAATATTAATAGATTTAGTTTGTTAAGTTTTCACGAAAAATAGTCCAATGAACCCATAATGGAAGAAAAAATCCTCAATGGTTGTACTAACATTAGTAATTGATGCCCGTATTAGGTCAACATCAGAAATTAAGTCTAACATGTATTTTCATTGAATTGAATTTACAAATATGGGGGAAACCTTTCTGGAATTTGATCATTACCTCACACCATATAAATATTTACATATAAATGTAAACTAGGATAATATATGTTATGTAAGGTGTAACAATACCAACTTACAAATCGTCATAATTTGTATAAAATAATGTCCATTTCTCATTGATTGAATGTGATTTCAAAATTGATCATTCTCCTATTTTGGTGATGGAATTTGAAATTTTCACAAATACCTTTAGTAAATAAATATGTCGGTTACTCTGTCTGCATATAATCTACCAAAACCAAAATTATAATTGTGCTCGACTTTCTATCTCTCGGTCATGTATATGATTAAATGATCAACCACAAACACCTCGTAGCCTTCCTTGAACATTCGGATGTTGACGGGTCACCTCTACGAAGGGCATCAATGATATTTTTTTAAAATCATTTTTATATAACCTTATAATTATATTTGATGATGGAGGTCTAACAATATATATATATATATATATATATATATATATATATATTGTAACACCCCAAATCTGGTTCACGCTTGTGAACCGAACCGGCATATTACAGGCATTGGTTAGGTCGGCTAACCCGAACCTAACTCCTGTGGATCCAATCTCGGCGTCTTAAGATGAAGATACGATCCATCATGAATGAATAAATACGCAAAATCCTAACATAGTACTACATGAAAGACAAGCAATTCAAAATACACACCAATACAGTTACGATCAAAATTCTGAAATAAAACAGAAATGGGTCTCCCCTAAAAGTGCGATTAGGGTCCACCCTGTGAAAATAATATATACAAGTATATAAGCATATATCAACAATTTCATTACACACAATCTGATATACTATAAGCTCATTCTGGAACTTGGGTCCTAACCCATCATACTTTTGCTGCGCTACTGTGTTCATCTCATTTCGTATCATTATCATGCCTCAAACATTTAATCATAGCATGTTTATTAAATAACATCATAAACAAAACATGAAATATTCAATCACCCAATATGTGTGTGCAGAAGACCTTATTGCTCCTCCGTCCCGGCCGGCACATCCATCTCGTGCTCATCACCTACATATATATAAGAAAAACGTCAGTAACAAGCGTTACTGGTCCGAAAAGAAAATAACTATAGCAAACTGGCTATGAGAGCAAACTCTCATATGAAAGAAAACCATATACTTCCTCAAGAACACTCTGAAGGGCACTACTGAGGAGCCACTGGGCTGCAGACCCGATAGCATCCCGAACTTACTGCTCTGCTGCTGGTACTGTGCTACTCTCAGCACTTCTTTTTCAGTACTTCTCGTGAAACTTTATCCTAAGCCCTCTCCTTACCTCCATATTTCTCCTGGCCTTGAGCACGAAGGCCGAGTACTCTCAGGCAGTCGCCTTTAGTACCCTTTGAACCACAAGTCCGGACATGCGCTGTACTAAACAGTACCCGTAAACCTCCACGTTCTCCGGGTGTGAGGAACTCAAACGCGGAGTTGTCAGGATCCCTCGGGAATGGAACAGTCCGCTGGCACTAATCCAGAGCCCGCTTTGACTGTCACGGCATCCTCTGCATGGTACGTGCAGTCGGTTTCTCCATCTCTCGTCTCACTGAAAACTCGATAAAACTATATATATAGGCCTGGGAAGGGATTCATATAATAGGCCCGAAGGCAACTTGTGGTGGATCTTGTTTTCGAAATCATCCTCGAGGGATCTCATCCTCGAGGGGTTATTAATCCGGAAAATATTTGGTTAAATGACCCGAGTTAAGTGGGATCCAATAAAACACCACTTAACTCGTCCTGCAAATAATAACATAAACATACAATAGAAAAGCGTAAAACAAGACGAGTCCTAAACGGACCAAGTAGAAGCTCCAAGCGTGTCATCGCGCCTAGGCAGCGAGCTCCTACTTCGTACCTACACATCAAAACTAAATACTAACGCCCGCTAACTAAATGATGCATCAAACTCAATAACATCACAATCACAATACCATCATCATCCATCACAATGACCAATCAAATAATCATAAAAGTAAATAATCCTAACTCGTTCTATTCATACCAACTTTACTGTGTTTTTCTAAGTTATCTCGTGATCACTTATCATGCTGAGACTTGATCTACCTCATTAGATCACTTACTGTTCATTCGCAATTACCCAAATCATACAATCATCCCTTTACTCATAATTAGGCATTACTCATGACGGTTAATCAAATCTAGCATATTGTGCTAACATTCATCATGACAACTAGTTAATTCTAGCATGCTATGCTAACAATCATATTTAATTTTAAATAACTCAATCGGAGGTAATTATACCTCACGTCGTCGACAATCGGCGACGGCTAGGGTTCCGTCGCGCGTCTCGGAGCTCGAATTCGGCGCTCCTCGGCGTCCGACGTTCAATCGCGTCCAACTGGGTGAGCTCCGCGGAAGATCCGGTGAATTCCAGCGAATTCCAGAAATTCCGATTTTTCCGACGGTTTTCCGGCAGCTACTGGCGGTTTCCCGGCGGCTTCCGGTGGTTTTCCGGCGACAATCACCGGCGGTGTCTACTAGCCGAAAAGTGGTCGTGTTGGGTACCCTCGGAATCGGCTCGGCGACCCCGACTCATCGATGACCTCAGCGTGGCCAATGGAGGTGGCGGCTCGCCGGAAAACGACAAAACAGAGGGGCGGCGTTGTGTCGCTAAATCCGGCCGGCCAGGGCGGCGATGCCCTCCGTTCCAGTCGGGGAAGGTCGCTGGAAGGCTGAGGGTGCCGAGGCGAGTGACCGATCGCGACGGCGCTGGTTGCCGGCGGCGGAATCGGTGACGGAAGCGCAACGCGGGCGCGGCGTCGTGGCGTGGCTTCCTCGCATCACGGCGGTCCGACGGGGGCCGGACCTGGTCGGGGCAGCATGGAAACGGCGTCGCCGAGCTGGGCGGCGTCGACAGCGGCGGCGGCGGTGGCGCGCGAACAGGGGCGGCGCGGCACGAGGGTTTGGGCGTGGGGGAGAAAACGTCGGGGGTGTGTGTGGTGGCAAACTCGTAAATATTACTTGACTCGTCTCCGGCTCGAGTCAAGTATAATAACTAAGTCGTATTAAATCCCAAAAAAAATTCATAAAAATCGGGAAAAATCCCGTAAAATCAAACAACACCAAAAATCATAATGATATGCTCTAGAATTATCAACCCACCCAAAATGCCCGTAACGCGTCCTAACGCGGTAAACGACCTAAAACTAATTCTACGATCCACTATATATAAAAATAATAAAACAAAAGACTGGCATACTCTCATATATCTGATAACTCATTCTGTTCTGCTGTGTTCATGACGTTATCATCATATACTTGGGTACGCATGACCCTCATAGCTCATACACGCGACCGGCGTCGGCTCGGTACACGTGTCCTGAAACTGACTCAACTCGAAAAATAACGGTCGACCCGACCGGTTCTGAATATAAAACCCTAACTCGAATCGTGGGTTTTACATATGTATATATATATATATATATATAGTCCGTCTGCTATGCACTACAACCTTTTTTGCAGCGCATAGCCATGCATCTAATGTGGACCATTGGATCAAAATCCAACGGCCCACAACCACCCAGTATTTTCCCCCTGCCACTTTCTACCACCACCCTGGCCCCGCCCCGCCCCGGCCATGCCCCACTCCCAGCCCCCCTTGGCCATGCCCACAGCCTCCGTCCCACACCACCTCCGCGGCTGCACCCCCCCCCCAAGTCGCTTCCCCCACCCCCGAGCTGGCCACCTTCCTCCCCTGCCCCCGCTCGCAGCCACGGCCTCCCACGTTCCCCCTCCTACCCTGGGATCCACCTTCCACCACCCCTCCCACCTCCCCCCCCACACCCCACCCCTGCCCACTTGCAATGCGCTCCGCCTGCTCACGGCCGCCCGCGCCCAGCCACCACCGCCGCGCAATTTCCAGCCAGCCTACCCACCCCCGAGGCAGTGACAACATTCGCTAACCAGTTGTCGACGGGGAGGTCGCTGGCGGGCACCCCCCCCCCCACACCCCACCCCTGCCCACTCGCAATGCGCTCCGCCTGCTCACGGCCACCCGCGCCCAGCCACCACCGCCGCGCAATTTCCAGCCAGCCTACCCACCCCCGAGGCAGTGACAACATTGGCTAACCAGTCGTCGACGGGGAGGTCGCTGGCGGGCACCCCCCCCCCCCCACCACACCCCACCCCCGCCCACTCGCAATGCGCTCCGCCCGCTCACGACCGCCCGTGCCCAGCCGCCACCGCTGCGCCTACCCACCCCCGAGGCAGTGACAACGTTGGCCAGCCAGTCGTCGACGGGGAGGTCGCTGGCGGGCACCCCCCCCACACCCCACCCCTGCCCACTCGCAATGCGCTCCGCCTGCTCACGGCCGCCCGCGCCCAGCCACCACCGCCGCGCAATTTCCAGCCAGCCTACCCACCCCCGAGGCAGTGACAACATTCGCTAACCAGTTGTCGACGGGGAGGTCGCTGGCGGGCACACCCCCCCCCCCACACCCCACCCCTGCCCACTCGCAATGCGCTCCGCCTACTCACGGCCGCCCGCGCCCAGCCACCACCGCCGCGCAATTTCCAGCCAGCTTACCCACCCCCGAGGCAGTGACAACATTGGCTAACCAGTCGTCGACGGGGAGGTCGCTGGCGGGCACCCCCCCCACCACACCCCACCCCCGCCCACTCGCAATGCGCTCCGCCCGCTCACGACCGCCCGTGCCCAGCCGCCACCGCCGCGCCTACCCACCCCCGAGGCAGTGACAACGTTGGCCAGCCAGTCGTCGACGGGGAGGTCGCTGGCGGTGGGGGATGGGGTGGTGCAGCGAAATAGAGTGGAGGGAAAAAACATAGGAGGGTAGTTTCATAATATAAACTTGACTCGACTCCAGATAGAGTCAAGTTTTTATTACAAAATAAAATTTAAAAAGAATAAAATAATTTCATAATAAAAACTTGACTCGATCCCAACTCAAGGTAATATTACGAAATAAATTTAAAAAAAATTGTAATAAAAACTTTACTTGAATTCTCACCCAACTCGAGTTAACTTTATATTTTATTCTTTTTAAAATTTATTTTCTAATAAAAACTTGACTTGATCTGGATTCGAGTCAAATTTATATTACAAAATTAAATTACCCTCCTCTATTTCTTCTTCCCCCCTCTCTTTTGTCGCTCCACCCCACCCCCCACCGCTGGTTGGCCAACGCTATCACTGCCTCGGGGGTGGGTGGGCCAACTGGAAAATGGGTGGCGGCAGTGGCTGGGCGTGGGTGGCTGTGTTTGGGTGGAGCGCATTGCGAGTGGGCAAGGATCGGGGGGGGGGGGGTTGTAACACCCCGTTTCGGCTCACCCGTGAACCGACCCGGAAATGTTACTGGCGACCGAACCGTTCGTTAATCTACTAGATTCGGTTAAGCCGACCAGGATCTACTCTCGGTGTCTCAAGATGGAGATGCAAATATGAAATGCATAAATGAGAACGATTGGGTTCTAACAGAGTCTTACATGCATGCTATGATGTACAAGCAAAATAAGACAAAACAACAAATGAAAAACCAAAAGAAAATATATATTATTTTATAAAAATACGATAACACCTAGCAATCTACCATGACATTAAATCATTATCTCATTTGTTTTTACCCGAGCCGAGTCTGAACTCCAAGGCTCCCTACTCAGTCATATTTATCAGTTCGTTTCATAACAAGTAATTCATTCAAGACAAAAACATTGTAATAATCATTTACACAACATTAACACACTGTCATTATACGTTACACGCGGCAGGTACATGTGTGCGCAGTTCCGTGCTGCTCCTCCGCAGTCCCGACAGCTTTCATCGCTCGCATTCCTCACCTATATATATATAGGAAAACCGTCAGTAACAAGTGTTACCGGCCCGGAAAATAACTAATATCAATCTGGCACAGGAGAGCAAACTCTCCTGTTGAATCAAAACCATATACTTCCTCAAGAACTCTCATCAGGGCACATACGGGAGCCGTCGCCGTCGGGCCGTCGCCCTCGGGTTGACAGCATCCCCCTATCTTTCTCATTCTCATACCTTGGCCATTTCTCTATCGCTTCTCGCATCAAATTTCATTCCTTACCGCCCTCTGCACCTTCCATGTTACTCCTGGCCTTGAGCACAAAGGTCGAGCACTCTCAGGCAGTCGCCTTCAGTACCCTTTGAACCACAAGTCTAGACATGCGCTGCATTGCAGTACCCGTCAACCTCCACACTTCTCCGGGTTTGAGGAACTCAAAGGTGGAGTTGTCCGGATCCTTCGGGAACGAAGTGGGTTCTCCCCAGCTCCAGAGCCCGCTCTTCCGGGCACACGCCCTATCTGAAGACGTGGCCGCAAGTAACCCTCATTCCATCTCTCACCGAAAACACGAAAACTATATATATATAGGCCTGGGTTGGGATTTATATAATAGGCCCGAAGGCATCGTGAGCTAGATCTGAAGTTCGAAAACAAACTCGAGGGATCTCATCCTCGAGGGTTATTAATCCGAAATAAAATTGTTGGCTAAATGGCCCGAGTTAAGTGGGATCCGATAAAACGCCACTTAACTCGTCCTGTACATGATAAATCAAATATACAATAGAATAGCATAAAACAGAGAACGAGTCCTAAACGGACCTGGTAGAAGCTCCAAACGGGTCCACGCGCCTAAGCGGCGAGCTCCTACACCGTACCTACACAATCAAACTAAATACTAACGCCCGCATGATGAATCACACATCCTATAGCATGCACACACAATCAACACAATCACGCATCAATCAACACACATTAACCTATATCAATTCTGGCAAGTCTACTTAGGCTAGTTTACATTAGATCATGATCATTACCTAATAACCCTAATTAGTTTCATAACTTTTATTTTTTATCACCACACAATTCCACAAATTTCATATTTTATTCTAAATCAAATCCACATTTATATAAGTAATTACAATGCACAATTCATCAATCATAGCATGCAAATTCTAATAATCAATACTTTCAATTAATTAAGTTAAAATAAATTATACCTCGCGTCGTCGAAAATCGGCGACGGCTAGGGTTTCCGTTTCGCGGCTCGAAACTCGAATTCGGCACCTAGCGGCGTCCGAAGTCCGATCAGATTGTACTGGGTGCGTTCGGCGGATGATCCGGCGAATTTCCCACGAATCCAATTTTCCGGCAGTTCCGGCGGTTTTCCGGCGAGTGTCGGCGGTTTTCCGGCGGATTCCGACGGTTTTCCGGCGATGATTCGGGACGGGGCAATCAGGGGGTCTATCGGCACCAGCTCGACGAGCTCGGTCCAATGGTGGTGTCAAACAGGGTAGCCGAGGTGGCGATGGCCGTCAACGGCGGCGTCGAAAATGGGCGACGGCGGCGGCGTGCTCCGATCGGGGCTCCGGCCGGCCTCGACGGCGCTCGGGATGGTGGGGGAAATGTCGGCGACGGCGAGAGGGTGCTCGTCAGGGTCACACCGGCGGCGGAGCGGCCCGGACGGCGGCGGAATCCGGCCCGAAGTGGCGGCGGTCGAGGCGGTTTCGTGGGGCGGTTCCGGCGTCGTGGCGGCGACGACGGTGGCCGGGGTTGGTCGGGGCGGCACGGCGACAGCACGGCGGGGCGGGGCGGCGTTGATCGACGGCGGTGCGGCGTCGGCAGCGGCGGCGGCGGCAACCCAATGGGCGGCGAGGGTTTGGGTAAAGGAGGGTCGGGAGGAAGAAGGAGAAGTGCGATGGCATTTTCGTAAATACGTATTGACTCGATTCCTACTCGAGTCAAAATAATAACTAGTTCGTAATAAGTTCTAAAAAAATCTAGAAAAATATGGAAAAATTTTATAAAATAAAACAAACACAACAACATCCAAATAACATGCTCTATAACTAATAACCCACCCGAATATAATCCAACGCACCCTAACGCGTTATTCGGCCTAAAACTATTTCTACGATCAAACATATAAAAAGAAAAAATACTGCATACTTTCATATATTCAGATAACTCGTATCTCACCATCTTCTCGATGTTATCATCATATATTCAGGTACACCTGACTCTCATCACTCATAACTCACGGCTGGTCTCGACTCAGCACGCGATTCATGAAACTGACTCGACTCAAACCAACGGTCGAACCGACTGGTTCGGTAACGTAAAACCCTGACTCGAATCACGGGTTTTACAGGGGGTCACTGTTGCGGGTGGGGGCAGGGGAGGAAGGTGGCCGGCGGGGGATGGATGGGAGCTGTAACACCCCAAATCTGGTGCACGCTCGTGAACCGAACCGGCATGTTACAGGCCCCGGTTAGGTTGGCTAACCCGAACCTAACTCATGCGGATCCAATATCGGTGTCTTAAGATGAAGATACAATTCGCAATGCATAGATGAATGCACAAATCCTAACATGGTACTACATAAATAACATGCAAATCAAAGTACATACCAACACAATTACGATCAAAATCGATGAAAATTCTAAAATACAATGGACAGAAGTCTCCCCTAAAAGTACAATTTCGGTCCACCCTGTCAAAATAATATATACAAGTATATATGCATATTCAACAATTTCATTCACACAATCTAATATACTGTAAACTCATTTTGAAACTGGGGTTTTAACCCACAACGCTTCCACTGCGCACTCTATTCATGTTTCACATTCTATCATGTCTTAACATTTAATCATGTCACATCATCATGTCTTAAGTATTTAATCACACCATTCACTATATAATAACATCATAAATACAATATAATCACTCAATCAACTGACATGTGCGCAAGCGAAAATAATGCTCCTCCGTCTAAACTGGCTCCTTTAACTCGTAATTGTTACCTACATATAGTATAAAAACACGTCAGTAACAAGTGTTACTGGTCCAGAAAATAAAATAACTATAACAAGCTGGCTATGAGAGCAAACTCTCATATGAAAAAAAACATCATATGCTCCACGTGAACACTCTAAAGGGCACTATTAAGGAGCCACTGGGCTGCAAACCTGGTAGCATCTAATCTATCTGGTACTGTGCCACTCACGGCACTTCTTTTTCAGTACTTCACGTAAAACTTTATCCTAAGCCCTCTCCTTACCTCCATATTTCTCCTATCCTTGAGCACAAAGGTCGAGTACTCTCAGGCAGTCGCCTTTAGTACCCTTTGAACTACAAGTCCAGACATGCACTGTACTAAACAGTACCCGTAAGGCACAGTACCACTGAAAACGCAAAAACTATATATATATATATAGGGCTGGGTAAGGATTTATATAATATGCCCGAAGGCAACTGTGGTGGATCTTGTTTTCAAAATCATCCTCAAGGGATCTCATCCTCGAGGGGTTATTAATCCGGAAATCTATTCGGCTAGATGGCCCCAGTTAAGTGGGATCCAATAAAATGCCACTTAACCCGTCCTGCAAATAATAAAATAAACATACAATAAAAAGACGTAAAACAGAGTCGAGTCCTAAACGAACCTGGTAGAAGCTCCAAGCGTGTCATCACGCCTATGCAGCGAGCTCCTACTTCGTACCTACACATCAAAACTAATAACTAACGCCCGCTAACTAAATGATGCATCAAACTCAATGAACATCACACACAATGCGAATAACATCCATCAACAGTCAAATATTCATAATGTGAAAATAATTCTAAGTCATCCTATTCATACCAATTTTATATTGTTTTTCTAAGTTACGTCATACTCGATTAGCATGCTCAAACTCGATCTACCTCATTAGATCACTCACTATTCATTCCCAATTAATTGCATTATATAATCATCACTGCACTCATAGTCATACATTTATCATAACAATTATTCAATCCTAGCATGTTGTGTTAACAATCATCAATTTTAAATAACTAACTCGGAGGTAATTATACCTCATGTCAACGGCAATCGGCGATGACTAGGGTTTCGTCGCGCGTTTTGGAGCTCGAATTCGGTGCTCATCGGTGTCTAACGTTCGATCGGGATCAATTGGATGAGCTCTGCGAAAGATCTGCCAAATTCTTGCAAATCTGGTTTTCCAGCGGGTTTCGGTGGTCAAAATAGTGGTGGCGGCGATGGGTGACTCGATCCGGCCGGCCTGGGCAGCGACGAACTTCGCTCCGGTTAGGAAGGGTCACTGGGTGGTCGAGGGTGCTGAGGTGACCACCTGATCGTGGTGGCGACAGTCGCCGGTGACAAAATCGGCGACGCGACCAAAATGCAGCCGCGGTGCTAGGCGAGGCGATTCTAGCGTCACGGCGGCCTGGCAGCTGCTGGGGCTAGTCGGAGGAGGCATGGCAACGCCATGGCTGGGCTAGGCAGCGTCGATCGGCGGGCAGACGACGGCGACACTGCACGGGGGCGACGTCTGGGCAAGGGTTTGGGAAGAAGATGTCGGGAGGGGGAAAAAATAATTGGGTGGCAATTTCGTAAATAAGACTTGACTCGTCTCCGGATCGAGTCAAGTATAATAACTAAGTCGTATTAAATCCTAAAAAAATTCATCAAAATCGGGAAAAATCCCATAAAATCAAACAAACACCAAACATCATATTGATATGCTCTAGAACTATCAACCCACCCAAACTGTCTGTAACGCGTCCTAACACGATAAACGACGTAAAACTAATTCTACGATCCACTATATATAAAAATTAAAAAAACATAAGTAGCATACTTTCATATATTTTGATAACTCATTCTGTTCTACTGTGCTCATGACGTTATCATCATATACTTCGGTATGCATGACCTTATTGCTCATATATGCAACCGGCGTTGGCTCGGTACATGTGTCCTGAAACTGATTCAACTCAAAAAATAACAGTCAACCTGACCGGTTTTGAATCGTGGTTAACCCTAACTCGAAAAATAACGGTCAACCCTAACTTGAATCGTGGGCTTTACAGGAGCGACGTGGGGGAGGGGGGGGCATGGCCAGGGGTGGGGGTGGGGCAGCGAAAACTAGTGGGGGATGACAAAAAAAAGGAGCGGAGGGGGGGGGGGGGGTGGTTTGTGAGCCAATGGATTTTGAACTAATGGTCCACATTAGATGCACTGTTGTGCGCTACAGTACACGTGAATGTGATCCAGCGACTCACATTCGCCCCACCCCCACCCTCGCCACACCAGGATGCTTGGGGCTCTTAAAACAAGTCCCATTAGTATATATATATTTAATTTAAAGAATTTTTTTATTTGAATTTTTTTAAAATTTTTGGTTCTTTGTACCCGTCAATTAATTTATATAATGAATATTTTCTTAATTTAGATATATTTTTTAATTTTATTTGTTTTTTGAACTAATTAAAATTTGCATGTAATTAAACATTTAAAACAAAATAACCATTAATTATAAAAATATTTAATTCTAAATGGGGTACATTAGTATAATTTAAACATAAATATCAAATAATGATCTTAATAAAATTTACATTGACCGGTACATAGTCCGGATTTACTATTATTTTTTATTTATTTTATTGATAAAAAATTTAAAATTATACTTTGATAAAAAATAAAATATTTGGCCAATTAGATTATAATTAAAAAGTAAATCAAATTATAAAAATTTATATTTTGAAATCGAAGTTTATATAAAATTTGAGTCTCCCTTATTTAACAAGTACTAATAAGGGGGAAATATAGTCACTCAGAATAAAATAAAAATAATAAATTAAATTATTGTAGTCAATTTTTTTATTTAATTAAAAGTCATATTTAAAATTATAAGTAATTAGAATTTATATTTAAGATATTAAATTATTATAATTTATCTTGTTATTTAATAATATCTTATTTATAAAATTAAAAGTTACATGTAATCCGTCACCTAATAATTAAAAAATAAAACTTATTTATTTAAAATAAAAACAATCTTAAATGAAAAAAAAAGAGAAAAAAAGAAAGAAAGGAGTTGGAAAGATTGAATGGAATGTGAACTGGGTTGGCCTGGGAGAGGCGATGAGGATGCCATCGTTATCAATCATAAAATGGGAGAAGAACATCAGTTGTTGCCCGTCGCTGTTGTCGTTCCAACGCAGCAAGCAGCTGCAAAACAACTGACCCCATGAGTTGACTTGAGTTGACTTAGAGTGGTTGCGTCGGTTGGCATGCACAGACCTGATATAAAAATTGATTCTTTCCTACTCTTCTCTCTCTCCTGATTCCTTCCTATCCCCGCCACTTTTAGTTCATCTTCTACTCCTTCTACACCTACTCTTTTGCCACTCCCTCCCCTTGTATCGGTGTTATATGAGTGAGTGGCCTTCATGTATTCTATCTGAACTGCAATTTTGGATTGTTTGAAAACTCATTCGTATGCTTTTTTTTTCTTTTTTCTCTATCTCTTTCTTTTTTTTAAAGGCAAGTTCTTATTTTGTTGACTCAGATTTGTAACTGGGAAGTTGGACTGCATTGAAGCAAGTTCAAGTAGCAAGTACCATTCTTAATTTGATGCTATGTTGATTGTCTTTTGATGTTGCAGCTTGGTTAATGTTTTTCTTTTTCTTTTTCTTTCAGAAACAGATTTGCTGTTTAGTCTATTGCAGTGTATTTTAGAAGGGCGTAAATGGGTTCGGGGGACTGGTTTAAGACGATACTTAGCTTAAAGAAGGGTAATGATAATCAGTCCAAGTTGGAGAAGGTAATAATTAGCATGTCATTTACTTTGTTTTTACTGTCATTCTGCTTCCAAACTAGCAATTGTTGTCTTCGATTACGATTATAAGTAATGACATGAACTTTGCAATAGGTGTGCAGTACTGATACTGCTAAATTAAACGGGCTTAGAAGGAAGCATCATTCTTCTAGCAAAATTCGCAATGGTGCTGTTCAAGACCGTTATCTTGGCCTTTCTGTGGAACATATAGCTGCCATTCGCATTCAAACGGCATTTAGAGGCTATATGGTAAGTCCAAGCATTGAAATATTGTGTTGTTTTGGCTATAAGTATGAATTAGTTAGGATTTCCTATGATTGTTGAAGTCCATTCTTTTTCATTTTAGCTTTAACTAAGTTATAGTTGGTGATCCTTCTCTTGCTTTCATGGTAAGATTTGTTATCTCTGGTTTGTTATTGAACATTGCCACTGGTTTTTAGTTGATCAAAAATATACTCTTCAAACATATATCCATGTAACGATACCCAACGGCCCAGATTTTGTGCTTGGTTACTATCATTATACTAGTAAATATTTGGGGCAGCCTAATAAGGGGCTTTTATTTTCAAACCTTGCTCTGGTTGTGCTGCTTCTTCTAGTAGTTGCAATCATACAACTAGGAAACCCAAATTTTCAGTGACCTACGTGACACGTGGTATGATTTCATCTGACTAGTTATCGTTTGGATAGACCAAGTGAACGGTGTAATCTTTGCAATTATGAATGCTAACTGAGGTTGTAAAAGACTTTTTCATTTAATATCCAAAATTTACTACAAAATGATTGTTTAGTAAGAGGCATTCAGGAATGGGCTACTTAGTGAACAATTTTTATGGGTAAATGAGTTGTAAAATCGATGAAGCAATTAACCGGGGATGCTAAATTCATGGCTTCAGCCTAACTTAGCTGAGATAAGCTGTATATGATGAAGGTGATTATTATCAACTGAGAAAAATATAAGGCAAACCTCACTTTCGAGGGATGATATTGACTGATTGCCTTGACACTACTGGCATTGGGCATACCAGAAATTGTTTAGTCCTGTATGCGAGCATTCAATGCAAATACATTTGTATATGGTTGATCCTAATTTAAGTCTTATAGTTACTGACTATTTTGTAGATGTTGCTATTGCTTTGCAACATTAACTCCTGTCGTCGCAGTTTTCCGGTAAATGTATAGCAAATTATTTGGGTGTATGATTTTTGAAGATTATGCAATTGTCAAATGCTAGGCAAGAAAGAATTTGCGACTTTTGAAAGGTGTTGTGAGACTGCGTGGACTTATACAGGGTCATATTGTTGGCAAGCAAGCTTTGACGACTTTAGACCGTCTCAAGTTGTTGATCAAAATTCAAGAACAGATCAGGGCCCGTTGAATCCATATGGCCACTGAAGGTCGCCTTAAGCAAAAGAAACAAGAGAATCAATTAAAACTGGAGGCTAAACTTCATGAGATAGAGGTATGCAGAGTTTACATATTCCTGATTAAAGCCAAATGCAGAATGTTATGTTATTACATAGTTAACATTGAACAATTATTCATAGATTAATTTTATCGGTAGTTGGTAGAGTGGGTTTCAAACTTCAAGTTGAACAGAAAGAGAGCAGAATAAGTGTGCTGCCAATGGCATGTCACTTGTATGCAATGGGGTGCGAGGAATTCTAATCAGTAAATTATATCTTGAGGTTCATTTTGAAATGGAATTCTGAACGGTGGAGTCTATAGTTGTTGGTAAAATATTATTTCCACTTTCGACTAATCTTTAGTTTAATGTGTTCATTCACACCATAATAAGCAAAACTAATTCCCCCTTAATGATCACAATGTTACAGGTCGAATGGAGTGGCAGCTCTGATACGATGGGGGAAATTCTTGCAAGGATACATCAGAGAGAAGAAGCGTCGTTAAAGCGTGAACGAGCTTTGGCTTATGCTTTCACCCATCAGGTAAAATATGATTACATTTAATAGCCAATAAGTGAGCCTTTTCATCAAAGCTTCCTGGGATTGGAAGTTGGAACTGCTTTTGTCACATGACCATTCATGTTTATTGCTATTGGAATGGGTGTGCAAATTTTACATGCAAAGACTCTAGCTAGACAATCGCAACATTTACCTTATATTTTGAGAACGTAGTTTTACTGTTCGACATTGGATTATAGCTGATCAGAGATTTGATGATCCATTTTGCAGTGGAGAGCCAACACCAGCTAAAATCAGCTGTTTGCCAATGATTTGAGTAAAGACAGTGAGTGGGCTGGAACTGGAAGGAACGATGGATTGCTGCACGCCTATGGGAAGCTAGAGCTCCATCGCACTCCCACAGTCCGAGTACGCCTGTCTCCAAGCAGTCAAGAGACGCAAGCGTGAACCCAATGTCATCAACTTCACTTTGTTTGAGTGGGCACCATCACTTCGCAGAGAAGAAATCATGCAATTGCTGGTGGACGATAGGAACAATAGTCATTTGATTGTTATCGAAGGTGTGTTGGCCTTATTACTGCAAAATAATTTTTTGTAAATAGAGGAAAATAAAATATACAAGCTCAACTCCTTGTGAATAAATGGCTGTTGTATTTGTGATCCTCTGCATTTTCCGGTGGGTGGCATGTAATTGAGTATTGAATCTGATCTTGCTTGTACTTGGCGACCCTACCCGCACCATTTGGTTGGTAAATGGGTCCTAATGGATGCTGGCATCCACCAAATGCTGATAGCAAATGGACATGAACGTGCTGTAAGAAATATCTTTATGTCTCCGTCATCATTCATAGTTGGATCATGGATGTCTATGCTCATTGCTGCCTATCTTTGCTTAGCAGTATAAGCTTCCAAGTAAATAGTGAACAGAAGTTGAAATTGGTACATTGATAAACAGTTGACGCTGTGTACTGAACCTCTTCAATCTCACCATCGTTCCTCTTTCAAGATGTACCGGCCCTCTGCTACAATTTGGCCAGCTATGAAGTTCCTATGATCCTGAATCTTTAAAAGCTCTTCCCTGCAAAATTTTTCCCCTTTCTCTGTTTGCTCAGAGCTCCTTTCTTATCCTCTTATCTCCCCGCTTCCTTCCCCTGGCAGCTCATTAGCTTTTACCCTTTCTCCAGAACATGGAGGGCCCGAATGATTTGTGACGTTGTACTGTCTGCCACAACTTTAAGTATCGGATGCGACATCCAATTCAAGTTGCCATTTACGATTGACATTCACGGCACATTGTTCTTGCCGTTCTTGCTCAAACTTGTCCTCAATGCACAGGTGGTTGCCAATCTTCCGTGATATCTTGCGACCAAATTCAGAATTCTGAATCGATACAATATACTACCATCTTTTGCACAAGATGTCGGTGCCAAACTCCGTACTGGTGCCCAAACGAAAACGATAATGATCGCGATCGAGATTTGCAACTAGATGGATTATGCTGAACTTCTTATCCGCTTCTAAATGTTAGCTCTCAATCACAATATCGCCGCCAATTCAAGATCATATAGATAATTATCTTCAAGTGACTAAATTGGGTGACCAGTTTCCCACAGGGGACCAATCAAAAATGTTCCATGGCTGCTACTCACAGTGCTATGCATCTGTGCGTCTATTATCTACATGCTCACATAGTACTTGACAGCTTTCATTGAAGCTATTAACTTTAAAGGCCAACAGGCCATGTATGCACACAGCTGGGAAAGCAGTGCAAATGCCAGAAAACTACAACTCAATATCGAATCATCAATAACCAAATCAGGTACATGAACTCCCACCAATGGACAATCTCCCCATTGAATGCTCCAATGCAATGCCACGCTGTCGAGGCAAAGGGTTATTATTTCGGCTTCGATTCCAGGTCCATTTCACCCTGTGACAAAGGGACCAAACCCACGAATTCCCGACAAATATAATCAAATATAGAAGACTTCATCGGCCATCCTTTTGAGCTTCGGCATAGTTAGGACATAGTAGAGATTCACCTCAACATTGATAGCAACCTTAGACAATGGTGTGATGGTGGGAAAAGAAAAAAATTCTAAACCAGACAGCGTAATCTCCTAGGCATGCCTTATACCAAGATGTTTCCACTGTTCATAGACAAGGACTAATCACGGTCGCGCTTCTTGAAGCTCTGATTCTTTATTTAAACACATGATCGCTACTCGTATATGCATGCAAAGTTGCAAAGATTCCAGATTAGGGCAGATATAGCAGCTTAGAAAGAAATATAAGCAAAAGAAGATTGTCTTCTCTGCCCAAATTGGATCAGAAAAGCTAAGGAAAATGATTGCCCAAAGATGTTGAGAAATAAATATCATCCGTGTTGGAATCTTGGCACACAACATCAGCACAGCAAAATGAAAAATTTAGTAAGAGCACATTTGCACCACTACAGAGAAAAATTGATAACAGTCCGGTGGCGGCATTGACACACACAACACATCACCACTCAAAGTTCTCATGATGGCAGGAAAAGAAAAAGAAAAGATCAAAACAAATATGATAGATGCAGACGACGGACGAGCTCTCAAGAGCTGAATCCACACGAAGATAAAAAAACTAGCAATACAGCAGGCTAGAGCTACAACATGCTGTAGACTTCAAGCAAGAAAAACAAAGAACAAAAGATCATTGTTGAGACTAATAGCCGAAATCAACAGTCTGGTTTCTTCAATCAACAAGGACAGCAGCAATCTGAGCAATCATCATATCTCGTCTTTCCTGGCGAATTGATCGATATACAAGTAATACAACAACATGATATATGAAAATATGGAAGGAAACAAGGAAAAAAATAATGAATCTTTTGCAACAGGTAAAAAGAAATTACGAACCTTGGTTGGAGGTGATGAAATCGGCTAAGTCATCTTCAATGGTGAGGAGCATAGGAGCCAGCAGGCGGTTTGTTGCTGCCGACTGGGTCGTGCTCCTCCTCACCCTGGAACCGCGCCGGCACCCGGAAGCCGGGGAAGCCGGGAAGCCGCCGGAGCCAAATCCGACGATGGAAGAGTGCGGCGACAAGGTCGCCGGACTGTGGTCGGACATGGCGGCCGGATCCGGCCAGGCACGGACCTGCGGTGAGTTACTGGACTGAAGGGGTCCCCTCTGTGGAAATAGCTGGGCCTGGGTCTGGCCCTGGCCCTGGTACGCCGCCGCCGCCGACATCACCTGCGGCAGCCCCGTGCCGTACATGAACCCGCCGGTGCCGGTGGCGGCGGCGGACCAGTAGCGGGCCAAGTCGTGGTACTGCTCCGACCAGCTAGAGCTGGCGCCGCCGTCGAAGCTCATGGAGGTGGTGGAGAAGAGCGACTGCTCACTCGGGTGGCCGGGGCTGTGGGGGAGGAGCATCGGCTCCGGGAAGGAGTGGAGCGACAGGCTCAGATCCTGCGCCTGCCCACTCGACGTCCTCGAGGGTAAGTCTGGCGGGTAGCCGCGGAATGGGATGGAGGCAGCGGTGGTCGCCGCTACCATCGGTAAGAAGGTCTTGATCGTGTCGGCGATGACGATGTCGGAGACCATGCCCGGCGGCGGCGGCGGTGCGGCCGCCGGCTGACCCATGAACCGCTGCTCGTTGGTCGTCGGGTGGATGGCCGCCGGGTGGCTGTCGGCGGGCTTCTTGCCGGAGTTCTCCGGCGGGTCGGGCTCGTCGGAGTCATCGGGTTTGTGGGCGGCGGCGCCGCCGGGGATGGAGGTGGGCTGCCAGGCGGGGAGCTTGTCGAGCTCGTCAATTGCGGCCTTGGCCTTCTTTATGAGCCAGTCGACGGCCTTGCTGGGGCGGTCGTAGCCGAGGCGGTCCTGGACGTCGTAGAATTGGATGGCGGTGTGGGCGGAGAGGCGGACGCGGCGGTCCCTCGGCCCCTTCGCCGTGCACACCTTGCTGTGCCTGTCCTTGCGCCCGGTGGAGCGCACAATGTGGCCGCCCTGCACCTCCACGATCTCACCCCTCCCCCGCCGCCCCCGGCCACCCTCAGACCAAGCCGGGAAGACGCCGGTGCAGCGGACGGGGGGTGGTGGGGGTGGTTGTTGGAGTCTCTCGCGCCCGCCATCCTCTCCCCCAAGTGAGGAGCATATTCGGCCGCCGGTTGCAGGAAAGTTCGCTTCTTTGGCGGCTCTACTGGCTCGGAAGCGAAGGACAACAGCTGGTTCGGCGGCGGGTCGGCGGCGGCGCGTAGGAGGCTATGGCAGTGGGTCCTCGTCGGAGGAGGATCCAGCGCCGCCCACCTCTTCTCCTCTTCCAGCTTTCAAACACGTCCGACTAGTGGTTGTCCTCTTCCAGCAGCTGCTGCAGCACCTTCTTCTCCCTCTCCACCTCACGCTCCTTCCTCCTCTCCCTGGGGGCGGCCCTGCCATTCAAGTCCCCAACCAATTCCATCTACTATCGCAACCGCAACCGCAACGCACTCCCCAGATTCAATCCCCCCACCCCTTCTTCCCCACATACTCCATCTGTCTCCCTCCACCTACTCCTTCTACTCCTACTGCCACAAGAAGAAGAAGAAGAAAGAGAAGGGAGGGAAAGGGGAGGTGCCCATCTTCTTTTATGCGTCTATGAAACCACTGACAAGGGGGTGCAGAAAAGTAGGAAAGGGAGGGAAGGAAGGGAAGCCGGGAGAATCAAGACCGTTGATCTTCTTCCCTTCCCCTCAACTATCTGCTGTTAGCAGGCTGCTGTGCTGCAGCTGCTACACCTCTGCTCTGCCTTCCACCCAACAACAACAGAACTGAAAGGAGGGCAGAGCTATACCCTTCTCTCAGCTCTGCAAATAGAATAGAGAGAATAAAGATAGAGAGGGAAGGAAGAAGAATGAAGGAAGCTTTGAGATGAGCACAATGAAAGAAATGGTAGGGGAAAGACAGCTGAAAGCCTGAAACCTATCCCAACTAACAACAGAACAGAACAAAGTGAGTTTGAGAGATAGGTGCCGGTGATGGCGCAGTGCAGAGCAGCTTAGGTATAATTCTGAGATAGAGAGCGAGAGATAGGTGAAGGAGGTGGAGGTTGTCTACTCTCTACCTAGTCTATCCAGCAATGGTCAGATCCCTCGTAGGTCAAGAAGCAACCGGTTTGCACCGCACCGTTTGCTCCTTCTTCCCCACCCCACCTCCTTTATTTTTGCCTTTGCCAAAAGAGACCTCCTCCTCCTTCCTCCCACGCCTCCCTCTCGTGACTACTACTCTGCTACTCTTTGCTTGGAAAATTTTTTAGCCACGGCCTACCAAAATTTTGGATTGGTTAATATCGATGTTATTAACCTCCTCCCGCTGACTCGATCAAGTTGTATTAAAAAAACGAAACTCGATATTGGCTCAAAATTAAAAGTAGAAAATTAGCCAATTAAAATATTGTATAAATATCTCCGATAAAGGTTTTGGGTATAAAATTCGGTGACTTTAATTAATTTTCAAAATAATAATAATATTATTTTTATTATAAATAGATACGATTGAGCCTAACTTTTAGTTCGAACCCGATTAACTCTTAACTTTTAATTTTTTATTAATAAGCAGCTAATTATTAAATTTTCATTTTTTATTAATAAGAATATGCTTAATTATCTTTTAAAAGATTAAATAATTATAATTTATTTTTTCATTCCAATAATATATATTTTTAACATCAATCGCATCAATATATAATATATTAAATTATTATAATTTATTTCATTATTTAATAAGACTTTATATATATAATTAAAATTTATCTAGTTTTGGTAGCATATGGCACGACATCTTGACCAATTTAATATAAATTATTATATTATAAAAATAATTAGTCGATAAAAAATAATAATTATATGATCATAATAGATTAATATATTTTCTTTTTTGTTGGTAGGAAAACTCGGCCTTGACTTAATTATGTTCAGTAATCCTATATCATTTTATTAACCTTATCATGCCTCTCCAATCATGCTACAAAAGAATTTAACAAATAAGATAAATATAGTAGTTGTGCGGTTTTTAATAAAATGATTGAATACTTTTTATACGAGTGACGAAATGTGTAAATTGATAAGATATATATGCTATACTAATAAGATGCTTTTTCCTAAGATACTTTGTAATATAAGGAATGTATTTAGAAAAATGATTTACAAGGTAATTTTTAAATGGTTTTTAATGTAACAAGATTATGGTTTATGTATATTTGAAAAAAACATTAAATGAAATTAATGATGTAGATGCAATAACTAATAATTGGGTATAAGATTATTGGATTAATTGAATGTTTAGTAAAAACAATGCTTCAGGTATATTCGATACCAGTTCAAAAGCCACGTTCATGCTTCGTTAGTAATGAGTATAAATAGGAATGTGCAAGTGCTAACGCCGCTTCCCGTGTTAACTCGTTTGTACTTTTAAAACATGGCTGCCACACCTTAAAATCTTAATTTGGTTATGATTGAGGGGGTGTATTAGGGATTTCCCAAAAAAATTCCAAAAATGCTTGCCTTATTTGCTTGAATGCTCTCGTCCAGTGCTGGAGTTCCTTATGCTGCGGAAAAGTTGGCTTACTGGCTATTATTATTGTAGAGGGGTTTGAGAGCATAAAAGTCACTGACCTCTTAGTATTTAAGTCAAGTTTATTAGAGAGCCAAAACACTTTTTTAGTTGCTTCGCCGTATAGAACCGGTGTAATAGTTACAAAATTTGGAATCGAATATTGAATCAGTTAGAAGTGGGTCATTAAATCAGGCAATAATCCGTTCAGTTAAGTCTGATCAAAATCGGCCTTATATTTTTACCATTTATGTAACAAATATAACTTTATCACCAATTTTATAATTTTATAACACAAAATGAAGGTTTACGTCGGATATAAAGGATTTCAGAAATTAATAATTAATTTTTAACAACTATATAAATCACAAATATATCATAAATATAGTATCACTAAAACATCTTCATGGAAGTTAAATCTTGGGTCCCTTATAATTTCCATTCTTTTTTATGCATACCCTACATGTTTTATGAATTTAATTTTTCACAAAAAATATAAAACCAACAAACTGCTTATATTTATCATCATAAACATTTTAACCTAGTATAATGATATTACATCAACAAAAGTTATTCCAAACAAAAAATATCTATAAAAGTGCAATAAAAAAATAAATAAATACACAGGAATAAAGTATTAAGTTGCAAATCAAAAAATCATTCGTGATTATGTGGCGATTGTGAGAAAAGGGCATAATCGATTCTTGGTCCGATTCCTAGTTTGGAATCAAAATCGGCTTGATTCGGGAATCAATCGTATCAGAATCGGCCTTGACTCTTCCAATTCTTAGTCCGATTTTTGAGGAAAATCTTGTCATCCCATTTTTGACAAGGTTTTCCACCTAACCTTATTAACACTTGAAATCGGCCAAGCTTAGTAAGCTGCGGGGTGTTTAGTCTAATTTTGAGGAAAATCTTGTCATCCTATTTTTGGCAAGGTTTTCCTCCTAACCTTATTAACCCGAATGATTCCACCTGAAATCGGCCAAATAAGCTGGGGTGCTCTAGGTTGGAGCTCAGCACTTCCCCTCGCTGGCCCTTTGTCTACAAGCAAAGCCGCCCTCTTCGAAGCTGCATGGAAAATATTAGAGTAGCGTGCTAGGAATAAACACATGTCCAAGTCGAATCTCCCGTCTTAGTAAGAGTGTTCATAGGCCCTGCCGGCATCGAACTTGAGAAGAAAGTCATTCAGTTGTGGTCAATAGAAAAGTTGTCTTATCCTTCCTCTCATTCCGAAGGAAAGGTCGGCTTAGTGAGGCACGTATTTCATTCAAGATTGCGTCTCTATGCCAGACGTTTTGCCTGTTGTTTCAAAGGGATTTACATTTTGGCATATGCCTGACCTAGGTCTTTGGGATGATTCCACACTATTCATCCTCACCTTCCTGTCAATGTTGCCAATTCCTAGAATACTGATGTACCCTTTTGCATGCAATTGCCCAGCAAGGTGCACAAGTCACACGCAAAGGCACATGTGCAGAACGAGAGTGTCCCGCTTCAAGCCTTGATGACGGGAGTTAAAATTTAATTGCCACTTAGTTTACATAATATTTTGTATTTGTAAAAATGCACATGCCATTAAAATTACCCCATTTAAATAATTTTTCTATAAATAGTTTATTCTTAGAGGCGAACATGTTCTCTCAATATAGCTCTTGTTAAATTTAAGTATGTTTTTCTGAATAATTCTCCTTTAAAATTAAATAATTTGATCTGAGAATTTTTTAAAATTTGAGATTAGTATTTTGATATGCATGTTAACTAGACATTTTGAACTAAGACAATGGAGATGATGGCAATATATCTACATATATTTTTTGGTGTATCTCTTACATTTCTTAAATTAACAAGATTTAAATTTGGTAAGAATCTACTCTAAGGCCTTATAGCTAATATGGTTGTAAGCCCTAATCAAGTTCAAACAAAACAAAACACATACCGATAGAATACCCTCACGGCATTTATTGCTATATAAAGTAAAAATAAGTATATTTTTTTATGATTCTCTAAATATTCACCGGGTGTTGTAGTCGTTATCAACCTTAAGTCTTACATTAGATTATTATTCTTTTTTGAAACTTATGTATCATAAATTTCTCCCTTTTCAATTTCCACAACTTGTCTCTGACCTTGCATGCATGCTTTTAAAAAAAAATTATTGACCCTTCAAAGCTGTTGTTAATTAAAAGTTCTACCATTTGAAAGTACTATTAATCTCCTAAAACGTAATTTATTGACCCTTCAAAGCTGTTCTTCTAAATATTAACTTATTGATTAAAAGTACTCTTGTCATTTGAAAGTACTATTACTCTCTTAAAAATACATTTAAGTGTTCTATGGTCTCTTAAAGCCAGCATGTTTATCTAAACTACAGCATTAACGAAGTCTATACTAAACTTGGTGTAATTATAAATTATAATTAGTTATAAGAACATTAAAAATAAAATTGTTATCTAATTGCTTGTAAATATTTGTAGTTAAACCAACCAGTTGTTTTTCAAAAAGAAAAAAAGAACAAAAAGTCACGAATATAATGGAAGATCCAATACCAAGGTTTGATATTTGATTGATGAATGCTAAATACATACATATACACTCAAAAGCATGAATTGCTAAAAAGATTGGAAAAAGAAAGTCGCTTGATAGATTATAATATTAAGAAGACCGGAGAATTTTCAGAAACGTCTTTTAATGACATCAAACATGAGAGCGAGCTTAATCAAGAAAATTAGCCTCTCACCATTTAATGATAGACCTTAATGGTCGGTTGGAAGCTATCATTTTCTTTTACTGATTTGATCTTATTAGACAAAAAGTTGGCAATAACAACGGTGATCATACGGAGACATACTTTTCAAATAAAGGAAGAATGTTAAATAAATTACGCTTTGACAATAAGGAAAGGTTTTAATAAAATATTGGCACTTAACGAAACTCTTATGTGATTTTAAGTAGAGGGGTTAATGTAAGGGTGAGCATGCTAAAAATGGGAATCGAAACTGAATTATAAATTCAGCTCGGTTTCAAATTAATTTTGTTCATTTTTGTTTGGACTGTATACAAATTGAGATCTATATTGATATTTTAGTTTGGAACTGTAGTGACTCGACTCAAAGTGTAATGTAATAGGCCTAAGTTATCCCCTTAAAAAAATTAATCGGAGTTAAAGATTTATAATTAATTCTCACTTATAAAAATGATCATACTCCAATAGTTATTAGATATGAGGTAAGTTGGATTATTATAATCCATCTACTTTATGAAATTTTATTTTTGAAATTTCTATATTTAGCCAGTTACTAGTCCTAACCCACATGTATCTTTAGCTTTTGACCAACAGCTCAACCAACGTTTTTAATCCAGCTAATTATTTAATATAGGATTAAGTTCTTCTGATATTACCGATAACAACCCAACTTAAAGTATAAACTAATAAACCCAAGTTATTCTTTTAAAAATGGTTAATTAGAATTAAAGATTCATAGATCATTTTCAATTATAAATATGTTTTTATCTATTAAGTATTAGATGAGAGATAAATTATGGTTATCACATAAATCGAACCAAACAAAATTAATCAAAATAACTAAATTTTTAAAAAATATTATTAAATATTTTTTATGTTAATTATCATAAAATTATAATATTATATGATGATTTTTTTGTTTAATCTGTTAAAATAATAATATAATTTAGATTAAATAATTAAACAAATATTTTTTATATATAACTTATTATATAATTTGTTTATTTGGTTATTAAATTGACAGAACCAAAATATTTTTAGTTTAATTCGGTTTAATTTTAAGAATAATTTAATTCAATTTAGATTACGAAATCTAGGCAGTCAATACAATTCGATTCCCAATCCCCAGAATGTTCACCCCTAGGTTGATAAATTATATTTTTAGTATAAATGGTCAGAGTAGAGTGGTCAGTTTTCCTTCTCCCACAGGCATGCATTTTGTCCCCCTATTAATGTTATAAATCCACAATATATTTCTCAAAGTTTTGTAACCATTGAGATTTTGATTGGGTTATTAGCTTGTCTAAATGCATTATGCTAACAATATAACTTTTTTGAACCAATGAAAAAAATTGAAGTGGTAAAAAATGAGAAAAGATTTAAAGCGGCAGAAAAAATCTCTGTATCCCTTAGTGAAACAACATACAAGTGACACTTGTCTGGAGGCTTTACCTCAAAGATACTTATGTGCAACTTCCTTGTAGTGTTCCCTCGTATAAACCATTCGTATTTATCTGTTAAATGAGAGTTGCTTCCTAAATGGTAATTAAAATCCTAGTGTCTTCACAGTTAAGATCATGTTGGCTACAATAAGCAGGTTTATCTATGTAATTTTTATCAATTATAACCATGAACGGTCCAACCGTAACAGGTGAACAACCGGTAGTATTGAACTTTTAAGCCATCTCAACCGACGAGTAAAATGCATTATAAATGCAATTTGTGATGTTTAACCAGGCTTTTAGTTCACCTCATTAGACCGGATATTTAGGTAATAATAAGAGAAAGGGTATTTAGGTAATAATAGGAGGATGGGGACGAGCCAGCGGGGTGACCCATGAGGGCTCGATACCCGATTAGTTATCACTCCGAGAGCGACTTGACGTGGCCGGAGTGCGCGTTCAAATGACAGAATTACCCCTCCAAGCGATAACTTGAGCCAGCTTATGCCTGGCTTCGGCTCAACTCAGCAACAGTTGCTGCTCGGGCAAGTCAGCTTGGGACAAGGCTATGCCCGAGCATGGGGAGAGAAAAGACAAGTTTTCTCATCCCTTGGCTTTGATGATTACACTTATAACCATGCGAAGGTTGTGAATAGAATTTTGCAGTGCTCCTCCCAATCAATTAAGCAGCTAATTGGTGTCAACTGTCCTAAGCTGTTGCATAAATGAAATGTAGCAGCCCTCTACCTAGCAATCTTTGGACAACGTGGAAGGCCAAGGAACCCTTGTTTTGGGCGGCACATGCCCCACAATGAGAGTGAGAGCGAAAGCCAGTAGCTTGTAGTCCACCGCAGTCGCTTGCTTACATGACAATCTCACTTATGGGGAGGTTGAAGACGGTGAAGCTTATTGATAAGGAGAGCTAAAGCTAATCATGTAGCTTATATATCTTTGTGGGTTGTCATATATTTAGGATCAGTCGCAACCTGCAGCCGAATATTACCATCAAATTCCACTTGCCAATGTTCTAGGTGATATATATATGGCCTGAAATGATGCATGTTCGAATGGGATTTCGGCATTTTCTTATACCGAAAAATTCTAAAAATTTTAGAAATTATCATTAAAAAATGCCAAATAAAATATTTTCCGACAATTATATTAGTGGGTTTCCCCTCTTGCCCGAAAAGATTTTGTTCCATTCAAAGACACATTATGTGTGCTGGCTTTGAGATAAATTGGTCCACTTGCATGGTGAAGGCCGACGATCTTTCATAAACTGAACGAGATTTTGTGCCCTTCACCACAAATGAAATCTTCTCTCTTACTAATAATTATGATTTTGTACAATCTCGAAAAATATGGTCGAAGTTTATTATAGCATTATTGAAAAGGCAGAATAACTGAAAAAAGTCATTTTCTAGAATCTCATAGTTGGTCGGTTTATCGATCTTGCATCGGTATGACTAGCTTGGGCAGCACCTTTAGCTAGTTTTGTATGGGACGTTTTGTCAAGGCTTGATCGATCGCTCGATCATTTGCGAAACAGGGACACTTAAAAATCAGATTATACAATGATTAATTAGAATAGGTTATGAGCGTTAACCGGCTCAAGATCTTGATCAGATCACCGGCCGGTTGGTGCTGGTCTGGAAGGGATATATATTTTGGAGGTGGTGAAGCCTGGGCCCAACACTCCTTTCACGTTTGTATAGAAGTGAACAAAAGTGACATAATTAAGGTATTTGATTGAATTTATTTATAATTAGAACGGGATGTACGTTTATGATTTAAGTTATGTTTAATGTCGAAATGCTATAGTGCTGGCCCGGGGTCATGATCAGGGATTTTGCCCTACCAATCAATATACATTTTCATTCCTTAATACAAGCTTATGTATGGCTTTACATGCGTGCATCACTGCCAACGTAAGCTTCTCGTTCTCTTACAACCTTGACTTAATTAGCGTATATATGTAAGGATGCATATCGAAATGTATTCCATTTTTTTGACTAAATTAGGATTTCTTAATGACATAATCTCTGATCATGTGGCATATGATCAGAATCAGATAATAATTATATAATATAATGAGGATCCGACGCTTCAAGAAATCGAAATATTGATAGTATAATTATTTACCGTCAAAATATTTCCACTCTAAGTTTTGATGTAATAGGTGCGGTAGCTGGATTTGAGCTTTGCATGCATGCCATGACATACCTAGCCAGGCGACTCGCGCAGCAAGGATCATGCACGTAGCTTAATATCTCAGTTTGATGTAGTACATACATATACTGTTATTCGGCACAGTTGTATGAGATGCATTAGTATGTTAATTAAACATAAATAAATAGATGAATAATATTTTGGTTAAATGTCATCGTTCTAGTTTGTTCGCTGGATGGGGAAAAGATTAGCCAATTGTATGGCAGGATAATATGTAGTAGTTAGCGCATGCTCATAGGTAGCCACAATTTATGTCATATACGCATGTTATTAATTAATTGATGTAGTCATGCAGACATGGATGTTTCACCTATAAACAAACTTAAAGTGAAATTATTTTTGCTTTTAGCTTGTTGTCTGTTTGATTAATATTATAAACATCCTTAAGAATGCCGAATTAGTATGAAGATTTTATGCTTGTCTTTATCAAATTTTCAACTCAGTCACGAAACGCATCTGCATGTTAAAACTTATTACTTGTGCATATGCTCTTAAATAAAAGATTGTGATGGTAATCGGTGACGGAAGCACATGAAGCTGCTTGCACGTGGTATATATATCATTTACATAAGTTCTGGTCATAATAAGATAAAATATGAGCAGCTTTTTTAATGTACATGTACTACTTGGCCGACGTCTGAAATTTGAAGAGTGAGCCGGCAACTTGAGGCGTTAATATATATTATCTTCCAAGGTCTCTATCTATCGGGGGATCAATTTTCTTAGCTAGTTGCACCATGAAAATGATCTTATTCTTTTCCGAATTAGAAAGAAGATTACTCTGCATCTTATTCTTTTCTGAGCCGTTGACTCAGGTCAAAGTCAAGCTCAAGTACTAGAAGTCATGCCGGCTCGTTGGATGCCCTCGTCATTTGTCAATCTTGGTTGGGCTTTATCGGGTTCACATGATTCCCGATAAAATCATAGATGGTTGAGAGGAAGATGAGGATTAGAAAAGAAGAAAAAAGAAAAGAAGCGTGAAACAGCATGACAACGAAGTTCACTAGCTGGCCTTCGACTCATGCAACATTTGTTTTTGGAACTATATCATGTACTAGCACCCAATGTATACGAGATTAAAATCTTTCTAGCTATGATCTCACGTGGTCGTCAGAAGACAAGTTTGTACCGAACATATCTTTAATCTTCTGTAGCTATTGATTTAACTGTCATATTGTATATATAAAACGTGTATTTCACACGATGCCGATCGGCACTTATGTAGATTATACTTTAAGTTATGACTTCTACCCATGTTGTTGTTTACTGAATTATTGTAATTTTATTGGTGGAACAGGACTGGCGTAGCTAGTGGTCGGTAAGATGAATAAGAAGAATGTCTTCTTGGAATGAAGTTATATACATGCAAATTAGCTTTTCCCCGGCATGCAGGATGATAAGATATTATGCATCTTGTACCGTTGGACGTATGTATATATACCTACCAGAGAGAAATGGTTATTTGTCTTATATATTCTTCCCACGCTTTCTGTAGATTATCATGTTATATACATGATTGATTGGATTTCATTCGGAAGAAGTAATTTTTTACAGGGAAGATTAGGGCTTCTGCTTTTCTACGAGCTAATATATATTAAGAACAAGTTGATTCCGAGGGTGGAAGGTAGCAAGCCGATATGAAAATTATAAATCTCCTGGAATGATCAATATTATATAGGTCAGGATGAGCTGCATCCAAGCTAGCTTGATAGAGCTCATACTATATGAGTAAAGAAACGTCGACTTGTTAGGAGGATATGCATGGATGGGGAGGGGGTTCGATTATCGATGGATGATCGATCAGTAAAGACAAAGCTGATCATTGCTGAGGAAGGAGAAGGTGCTCGCGCATGATCCGAGGCCAATAAATGTAAGGACAACAGCACGGGAAGGGGTAGCTGCTGCAGGCGCCTCCATTGTTTTGCAGAAGCGCTTGAAAGGGAGAGCCGCCTCGTCTCTTTCCTTTGATCCGTCAACCTCACGCCCTACTTGCTCCACCCCATGCATCTTTTGCCCCTTTTAACTTTCCTTCCTTTTACGTTTCTCTATCTACCAAATTTCTTTCTTCCTTTTCAAAAATGCTAGCCAAGTGTATTGTACAAGATAACATGTATCACTTGCATATAAGAAATTATAAATTAAAGATCGAATTTGTTCTTCAATCTTTGTTATTCCATCTGGAACTACCTTAATCTTTTGAGCTTCTAATGTATGATATTGATTCTTGAAGACCAACTTAATAGAATTTGAAAAGGACGTAAAAGAGCGTCTTGCTCTTTCATTTGATTGTCTTTAGTAATACTATCAATCGATGATTGAAAAGAAAGGAATATAATTTGCTCTGATCATGAGTATACTTTCAAACCGACTAATTCGCATCAACCACTCATGTAGAGCCGACATGACCCAATTGACGGCCGAAGTTGATTGTATTCATTCGCAAGAGTTGAACTATTAATCTGATGCAAAGGATTCAGGGTACGTCCACGCATCTAATTCATTTGTCTTCAATAGGAAGCACTTGGAAGCGAGTGGGGTTGAATTGATGTGCAGTAGGTTCCCCACTTGAATATAATGTGTGCATAGCATGCGCAAGTCTCAACTTCTTTCTTTTGGTCACTTTCATGCGGCTCAGTTGGCTGCATGTAGAAGGTGATCATATGAACAATTGATGCAGGCACCTTGTGAAAGTCAATAGTCCAAGATAGAGATCAGTTGATTTGTAATCGTGTCCGTTCCAATGTTATCGGCCAAGCTGCCCGCACATGACTGGGTATTGTCTACACCACCCATGGATAGCGTTACGGGACTCATAAGAAAGTTAGGTTTTAGTAGTTGTCCCTAGTTATCCCGAGCCCATGATTGATAGTCGCTATTATCCAAGTGGTAGAAACAACTTACCGATACTAACACGATATAGTTATAGGGATAATCGAACATTGGGGCTTGCGGGTTGTTGGGACACATAGGAGTGCTCTCGGGCTCCAAGGAGTGGAACAAAACATGATTATAGGTACCCGATACTGAGTGTAGCGTGGAATGGTGATCAATAATTTAATATAACTCATTGAATCACAAGGAGTGTATATTGGGCATTGATTGGGGTTTACTGAGTACATATATTGTATTAGATACATATTAACCATAAGATGTCTATACCGAATTCTAAGGATCGAGCATGATCGAGTTGATTGGTAACCGCTACATGTACTCACTACCTGGAGTGACTGAGTAGTACCGAGTGTCTCGGTGAGGGTGATCGAGCATCCGAGCATGGTTATGAGCAACAACTTGTGGAGTTTTAGTAGAGCGAGGTTGCAAGTACCGAGCATGCCAAGAATTGAATATCTGTCTTATTGAGAACTAATACACGATGAGTATCAGGATGCTTGCATGAGAGTGCTAGGTGTAATTGAGGGTTGGATACCGGCATACTGGGATTTAGTTGAGGTTTCCTTATTGCACTAGGAATCCTAGCGGTAGGGTAATTTACCGGTATTCTTATCCGAGTTGTGTGTTGATGATCGTGAGACTAACTTGGACATGAACAAAGCTTCAAGGAGGAGGTTTTGGTGAACACGTAGACATGGATTTCAAGGTGGATTAAGATTTGTGAACGAGATAGTTGTGGTGGAGCTGGGACCAAGCCCTAACCATAAAAGTGAGATCCGGTGCTAGGGTTTGGGTTCCATTGGCCTTGGTAAGCTTTCCTTAGCTAAGGGGCTGAACCACATGACCATGACGCACCATGAAAGAGTTTGAATCAGGCTAGAGACGTGGGAGATGTTGTGAGAAGAGTTGGAGTGCATGTTACTACTTTCTTATTAGTGGACTTGATGGAGTGTAACAAAACTCTTATCTGGTTAGACTTAAAAGAGTTTGACATAACTTTTTTGGAGTGGATTTGCAAAGAAGAGAATAAAGGGGGGAGATGACTTTGATTAAGGAGGAAGATGACTTGGAAGTTGTCAAAGTCAATTCTTCATATTGAGGGATTGGAACTTTGGATTTGCAATTGTCTACTTGGATTAATGGTATGAATAAAGTACAATTAAGGTACTTTTGTATTATATGACTTGTTTGTTATTATTATTGCATGTAAACAAATTAATCATAGGGAGGATGACTTAAAGTTGTGTTGGTGAGGACATTGTGAGTAAGGATTACTCCTTGTCTTCAAAACTTTTTTAATGGGGAAAGGCTTAATTGTGGAGCTTGCATGTCAAATATGTATTAAGTATTCAAGGGAGCTGAGTACTTGTAAATTCTTTGTTTCATTAAGTAAAATTAAGATTAGAAAGGGTCTTATAAACTTATATTGCCTACGTTCTTATTTGCATAGTACTGAATGCAAAGCCCTATGCAGATTCAAGTGTTTTGTGGAACCTAATAAGGGATTTGGTTTGGACGTAGTATTAAAGTTACTAGGATGTTTTGAGTTATTTATTATGACTTATTGATGTTGTAAAGATGTTAGATTGATTGTGTGAAGAATTAGTGGCCAAAAGCTTAGGATTGTGTTTGCTAGAAATCAAGTCCACAATAGGGTTGTGGGTTTGCTTGTTAGTGATTGATGCTTCCTAATTATCATAGTATATGTGACTTGTGTAAAAGGGAGAGTGTTTTCTGCAAGAAACACTCTTCATAGGAAGTGATTTATGGTAAAAATTTTAACCCTAAAATCAACCCTGTGACTGATAACACATGGGGACACAGAATTCTCATCAATGGTCGGAATTGTGTGTCTCTGTGTGCGTCCATGGACTGGCACATAGCCCCTTGGTTAAAGCAAACCCACTCATTGTGACTGCCGACTATAATACAATGGTAATTTTTAGGGAAGCCGCTCCAATATAAAATTTCCATATCACAATTCATCCTTGAAACCGTATATGGGAGGGAACATTTCATTTGTTAATGCCCTCCTGCAAGAAGCCACTCCTCCACCCTTTGCCGAAAATAGGCCGTAAAAGAAAGAAGTTTGTTCCTTCCTTCTAGAAGAACTAATTTTTCCAGCGGTGGGCAAACAGCCTGCGTGCCCACCCCTCATCCCTCCCTAAAAATAAAAAAGGTCAACCCTTCGCCCTACAAAAAAAAAAAAAAAGAACCCATCCTTTCCTACCTTACAAAAAGGAAAAACAAAAAGGAAAAAAGCGCCCACTCGATTGGCTGTGCTCCCCTCAAAAAAACAAACGCCCACCCCTCCTCACCTAAAAATAAATAAAAAATCCCACCGCCCCATAAGAAAAATAAAAAATGCAATTTTTTAAAAATTATAAATAAAATAAATAAATTGAGACCAATACCACATATTGAAGGTCACCCTCGTCGTACATTTCTACACTTGGTCACCCCAATACCACATATTGAAATTGAGACCTTTTTTTCTACTTTCTAAAGGTCTCAACTGTTACTTAAGCTCAACATGGCTCAGCTCAAAACCGATTTCTAGTGTAATTTCACCTCATTGGCTCTCACTTTTAAGAACGTTATTTCTATCAACGTTGACTTTTTCTTTTTCTTTTTCTTATTTTAAGCGATCAATAATGATTTACATAGACGCCATAACAAGTAGCTGAAGCTGAACATAATCAAGCTCAAGCCGATAACAAGTTGATCCGGAGTCCAAACCCCTTAGTCCACTGAGCTAGCAAATAATTTATAAGCCCATGGGCCCAATTAGTTACCTCTCCGTAGGCCCATCTATCATCAATCTTGGCTAAAACAACAATTTCAAATTTCCCGCTATATTTTTACCACGCAAAAAAAACGAAAACCAAAATCATTTCATCTTCTTCTTCCGCTCCCAAAATTCGGCTTCAAACCTCAAATCCGAAACCTCCGCTCCGGCTGATTCCCGCCCCCTTCTACAAATACCGGCGCCATTGAGCCTCTCCTCCTCTCATTCCTTAAGCTCCCACCTTCCACCATCGACAATGGCCGTCGCCGACCTTCCTTCCCATCACCCCAACAAGGAGAACCTCCCCCTCCGTCGATGCCTCCAGTCGGTCGTCGATGTCGCCCCTTGAAGAAAAGCTGCCATCGCAAGCCGCTCGAGGACATCACCCGCCTCTTCCACCCTCGACTTGCTTCCGCCCTTCCACCCGTTCTATACGCTACTGCGCTGGGGGTGGTGTTTCTGAGACTCGGGGTTTCTGATCCTGCTGTTGATGGCGGATTGGGCCCTTTGAAGAGGAAGGGAAATGACGGACAGCAAAGGGAGGCATTGGTGGCAAATCGAGTTTGTCTCAGAAAGGAGTTCCGATGATTCATGATGTTCTTCAATAATGTCCTGCTCTACCATGTCTGCAACTCATTAGTCATTACAAAATCTAACAGCTGCAGAACAGGAAAAAAAGATTCATTTTTTTTGTTGTTGAAATGATAAAGAGTTTCACTTTGTAATCAAAATCTATACAAATGTCGTCTTCTTTGTCAATCTATTCCTCTTTTTTGGTTTTTTCGGTCAGGTTTTATTAATAGGTGAAATGGTTACAACCTACCTAGCGGGGTTTCCTTATTATTCATATTCTATTTAATTCTATTCCTTGTTTATGGAATTTATAGCACAAATTGGCCTGATCGGAATGGTAAACCATTGGTGGAATATGAATCCATAAACAAGGCTTGGATCTAAAAGAGTCTCGAGTAAAATCAAAATTATGGGGATAGTTGTCAACGCTCGAGGCTCAAGCTCGTTGGTGTACTATGTTGGTTAATGTCAACAACTGAAGCACATTCTGGTTAAAAGACCAAAAAAACAGTGGGCCCTCCCCACTCATGCGAACTGGATGTTGTGTGGAAGGCGCACGCAAGTGCGGCGTGTCCTAAAATCGTCCACCATCCACCTCGACGGCGGCGCAATCCCTTTCTCCGCCGTCACCCGCCACCGACGCGCGGGCCTAGCCGGGGAAACCAATCCCAATGCACACTGCCGCTCCTTCCCCTCACCCATCCCAGCTCCTCCCCTGCCGCCCCGCTGCCGCTCTCCGGCCACCCTCCCCACCCTCCGGCGCCGGCCATCCCCGACGACCCTCGCGGCCCGTTTCCCTCCGTCGGACGAGCTCACCTCGCCGGCGGACGACGGCGGCTTTGACGCCGAGCTAGGGCGGCTGCTCGCGCTCCTCCCCGAGGGGCTGCGCCGGCCGCTCGGCGCCCACACGGAGCGGCGGCATCTGATCGAGGTCGTCATGGATTTGGGCCGCCGGCCACTCGCCCGCTATCCTTCCGGCGACTCCCTCCTCTCCGACCTCCCCGTCTCCTTCGACGACCTCCGCCACGCCATCTCCCTGGTCGCTCCTCTTCCGATTCGCCATCGTCTTCTTCGTTTTAGGGTTTTTTCGTTCGTGAAAATTAGGGTTTGTTCCCGCTTTGCGAATTAGGTTGGGGATTTCTCGACGGATAACCGAGCAGGGATAAGCAGGACGCTGCACCGGATCAGCGCTATCAGGAATCGGAAGGGGACGATCGTCGGGCTAACTTGCAGGGTGGGGCGCGCGGTCTCTGGTAGTGCGAATTTGCTTAGGGATTTGATCATGGATGGTGGTTCGTTGCTGCTGCTCGGGCCTCCTGGGGTGGGGAAGACAACGATTATCAGGTCTTTGTTATAACGTTGTTGTTGCATATTGTTATACAGTTTTTGGTTGTGGTGATTGATGTGGGAAGGGATTGAAGGGACATATCGCGGATGCTGGCTGATGACTACAAGAAGAGGGTTATGATTGTTGATACCTCGAATGAGATTGGTGGGGATGGTGATATACCTCATGGAGGGATTGGAGGTGCTCGCAGAATGCAAGTGCCCAACTCGGAAATGCAGCATGAGGTTGGTGGAAGTGGAGAATTCGGATTGGTTTTATGGGTTTTGCGATGTTTGATTGGATGTTTTTGATGAATTGGGAGGACTTGCTTTTCAGGTGATGATTGAGGCTGTGGAGAACCATATGCCCCAGGTGATTGTGATTGATGAAATTGGAACCAAGCTTGAAGCAATGGCTGCTAGCACTATTGCGCAGCGTGGAATCCAGCTCGTGGCCACTGCTCATGGTGTCACATTTGAGAACTTGATAGCCAATCCTTCTTTAGTGATGCTAGTTGGTGGAGTACAGGGTGAGTGGTTTCAATTCATCATTTCCTATATTTGTTGACATTCTATATTATGCTATTTTGGTTGTGGATAAACTAGAAGTTAATATAGTGGTAACGAAGGTTCTTGTAAGACGGCAAGAGTGGAGAATTTCCTTTGAAAGATTATAAGAGTATTGCTATGAAGTATCGACAATAGTTTGAAATGTATTTCACTTTGTCTTTCACTTATTATTTAGCTGCTGATGTGGTAATTGCTTATTTCTTACTCCTTATTCAAATTGCCACCTTATATGCCAGTTATGGCATACAATATGCTTTGGTTAGAGTATTTCAGTTTCCTGAAATGAAATAACTGAAACTTCTTTCCTGAAATTTTCTGTGCTTCTCAAGTGCAATACCTCTATTGCAAAATAAAATATCCACAACTTTTGAGCATGATGAAAGCTTCTAAAAAACTTAGTTGGTTATACTGGAATTTCAAATTGCATCGGAGTTTTCACACCCCAGATCATTTTTTTTCTAGTTCATTCATAATTCCTCTAAGTTAAATATATGTTTTGGCATTTTGTAATTTACCCGGTGTTCAGTTTTGATCAGAACTTTGCACTTCATACCTATTTATGTATGGTGTATGCAACATCTTTGTCATGACCATTATGTTTTGATGCATGTAAACAAGAGTGTTACACTAGGGGATGAAGAGGCAAGCAGAAGGGGTGGTCAGAAGACCGTGTTAGAGTGAAAAGGCCCATCTACCTTTGCTTGTGGTGTAGAAATTATTTCAAAGAGGGAGTTACGAGTTCATAGAAGCTTGGAAGAAACTGTTGATGCTTTACTTTCAGGTTACTGTTGCTGTATGATTTTCTTCTTTTCATGGTTCAGTTTTAGATGGTTTGCTGCTGAATTTCGTGCACCATATACAGGTCGATTCCCCAAGTTCGAAATTCGAAAAACTAATAACATAGGGTTCACCGAGGAAGTAGGCACTGTTCAAATTAATCGTCCTATGGTCAACTCAATGATGTCTCAAGACTTATCTCTTGGTAAAGATGATCTTATATCAAGTAATGGTGTTTCTAGTAATCATGAAGTTTTCACTCAGATGGATACACAAATGGATGGGAATTCAATGCAAGATGAAGAAGTTGTTTCTCTCTATGTATATGGGGTACAATACTTTTCTCCTCTTCAAATTGGTTGAAAACTAGCAGGACATTCACTTTGTAAATTAACTGGTTAATTTGTGCCTTAGAAAGCTGTGATATCTTTGGGACAAAACGTCAGTATTAGGACTCTAGAACAACGTTTTTTTTTTTGAACCATATGACCAATTATTAATGCAGTGAATAACAGGCAAGATGCATATTATTCTTGGGAATGTCCAAATAGCTCAGGAATATAGTTTGTCTGATGTTGTCCTTTACTTTTTTTATTAGTTGTTAAGTATTAAAATATCAGGGGTTTATTTCAATGAATTACTGTCTGAAGTTGTAATTGACTGAATTAAATATAAAGAACTTTGTGCTAATTTTTAGGTTTCAAACTAAAATATAGAGATGAAATGAATAAATTTTTAGTTTGAAACTTATAGGTGAGCAGTTATTCTAGATATTGGAAGCCAGTGTGGAGCAAGTGATTATGCAGCTTGGAATCAATGGTTCGATTAGATTGACTGATAATATTAGTGATGTGGATGGGTTGCTTGCATTGCAATCGAGGTTTAAAAAGAATACAGGGCTTCAAGCAGTTGCCAAGTCTCATGACATACCTACCTTTCTGACAAAGGTAATCATTATATATATGCCAATTGACCAAGTTGTTTCACTTAGTAAATCTAAAACTTCATGTATTTACATGCAGACCAGTTCTTTGTTACAAATCCGGAGTGCTTTAAGAGCATTCATGAGTAAAGTTGTTGATGGATTGAAAGAGCGTGACCCTGAAGGCAAGGCAAGCACCTCAGAGAAAACAGATGCCTTGGAGGTGAATCTTCTTATTTATTTTCCAATCTTGGGAAAGTCTTTGTAATTGGTGATTTCATTATTGTAGGACATTAATAATGGATTGCCTTGTATCAAGAATTATCTTGTTGTTTTTCACTTTTTCATTGCTTAGTATCTGATTTTAAACAGAACTATCTTGAAACAGTGCAAGAGCTGAAATTTATGAATATGTATCGTGACAGTTGTGATATATGAAAGAAAAGGGAACTAGATTCCTAGGCCAAGTTTATGCAAACTTAGAATATTAATTGTTTTGATCTTGAAATTTTGTTGTATCTATCTTGCCATTCTTGCAAATTCCTCTACTTGATTGTTGAGCCATATTTTGATTGATTCACTTTCTTATAAAGCTCTTACTTTGAAATGCTGTGAGTGCTATGGCAGGAAGCTAGGTTAGCTATAGAACAAACTGTGATTCCAAAAGGGGAGCATGTGGAGCTGCTACCTCGGTCAGCGTTAATATTGTCCATTCAGATGGACCTCATTAAAAAATATAAGCTCCCGTGTGTCAAGGTCGGTGAAGAACCTTATGTTCGGCTCCGGATAAGTCCTCTTCAGGAAAGTATACAGGGGGTGCAGAGCCTGATTCAAGCGCGAACTCGGATGTTATAGTTGAAGAGGGCAGTGATGAAATCAATAGCTACAATATCACCAGATTACCTCTTCTACCAGATTAAAATTTCCGGTTTTGTTAGAATGGAACAGCAAAAAAGATTAGGTGCAGGTGGTGGTGATCAGGGTCCTTCCTGCTGAAATTAGATTTAGGTGTTGAACTTGAACCAGAGTGGCTTTTGTACAATGCATATCGATTTTTTTCTTTTAAAAAACATATGAACTCCATCTTGACTTTGTTCAGTGTGCCATTAAGCTGAATGATATTTCATTTTGTACATTAACTAGTTTTTTATTACGATTAGGGAAAGTTTAATCAGCTTTTGCAGCCTCTTGGAATCTGTATATGCATAAGCTAGTTGATAATTTGGTTGCGCACTTGTGCAAGGGCTGTGCAACTCTCGAGTTTTCAAACACTAGCAGTTAAACTCTACCGTACGGATGGAGCCCAATCAGAGTAAAGCTCCTTTGTCTTCTTGAAAGGCCAAGCCTAACGTGGTGGAGTACCTGTTCTCGGCACTGATCAGACAATGTAACTTAATCTTTGTATCTCCGAGTAACAAGCTTTAAGTAGAAGACAGGATCAAGACTCAGATAGCACAGCTGCCACTGGCACTTAAAAAGTACGTCTCCTCTATATATAGGAGGGAGTTTTTGGGCAGCTAGCACCAAAGGCACAACCCAATAATAATTCCAATTACCTAATAACTAAATATAATTTCATCAGACTTGTTGGACAGAATGGGGAGTTTCAAGCTGCCTGCTCTGTGTTTGGCTTTGGCTTTGCTTCTTGCCATGGACGTGGCATCTCGGCCTCACCCGGAGAGAGGAGCGAGCATGATGATAGGGAGGGTGGTGCCGGAAAAGATGGCCGAGCAATTCTCAAGTTGAGACCCGCAAGAGGTGGTAAGGAGTATGAGTCTAAGAGGATCAGCCCAGGAGGCCCCGATCCATATCATCATGCTAAACCTTCGACATTGTCAAACGGCAAGACTGTGCACTGAGTTTTGAAGAATAATGCTCTATTTCTGTGGACATGACTAGTTTTTTTGTTTGCGCTGGTTTTGTGATATGAAGACTGGATTCCAACTTTGGAGCCTCTCTTCTTCTTTTGAATAATGCAGAACAATCTGCTGTTGTTTTTCGTTGTACAATAACGTGTGGGGAAGGTTTTTGTGTGGATGTACGCGTTTATCTTGCATGATGAATTCTGCCTCTGTTGTCCTTTTGATCATGAAAATGAAGAATAAGCTAAAACATTGTTCATGGCCATGATTTATTAGAAAGCTATACATTATTCCTCAAACTTAACAACAATAATGATATAGATGATAAAAAAAACTCTGAAATCAATTTTGAGCTCAATCAGACAATCAAAACCCATATCCAATTATACATTCATCTGTTGTGTACACTTAATTAAGTTCAACGCGGGCATCAAATCGTGTTCTTAATTAACATGTAAAGTCTACAGAGACTATGAATTATTAAGAAGTTATTATTTAGAACTAGTACTGCACGTTCTACACCCTAAAACTTGGCATTCAGATCCTGTCTTGAACTTGCCTTCTCCTCAAAAACTTATCTTCCAACTAGGAGAGCTTGCAAATAAGTTATATTGCTTCGTATGAATACCATACTTTCATCTTAGGAAACAAACATATATTTGATCATGGGGTGTAATTAAGTAAAACCAATGCTCATTAACAAGAAATATATAATCTGTCACGTATATAGAGCAGCGGAGTGTTTGACTTACGCACACCAAGTCAAGCACTTTTTGCTCTATAATGAAAAAGTCCACCATTTTGTTCGAAGCCCTTCTTTTGGCACCCCATTGACTCACCTGTGGCCAGTCATTCTTCCTCACCATTGTGATTGCACCTGGGACTAACATGATAACTCTAATTGACTCACAAAATGCATTAACCAGTACAACTTGTCCTTTATAATTTTGCTTATATCTAAACATGGCTTCCACCTTATTTATCAATAGGGACTAGATGAAGCCAAATGCATTTTAACTTGTCACTTTAGCATGATGTTGAAAATGTATATTATAATTATTTAAGTAATTGGTTTTCTCTTTATGTAGTACATATGTATAAACTCTAAAGCTAACAGGATGAGAAGGCAAGCCACATCTAAGATTCTCGTTGTGAATATGATGGAAAAAATAATCAAAAGCCAGATACAAAGCATGATAATTAAGCAGTTAACGTTTTTTTTATATAAGTGGAGACTCTTTTGAACTTTGAAGCAGCAAACAGCCATCTGCCGCAAATTAAGCAATGGGACCAACTTGCACCATGAAAATGTTTACATTCGTATTATCGATTTGAGGCTTATGCAGTTGGAGATCATTCCATTATATGTCTTTCAAATGGATCAGCAGATCCAATTATTCTTGGTTATAAATTACTAGAGATTAATTTGAAGATATGTTAATGTTAACCTCTCTGTATGCATATTGGAGGCAGACATATATACTATATGGTAAAAGAAATTTCACGTTGAGATTGGAGGGTCTACTATTACTGAAAGTTCAAGTGGATAAATCATGTCAACTTCACAATATCCAATATTGCCAAGCTTTAGCCTCTAAAATAGAGGAGATCAAGAGCTTGACAGCAAAATCATACATGGGATTTCATGGCCTCCACTTCCAACCTTAATTTTGACCTCGGACCTGCTAAAATATAATTGGTACGTTTCTCTCCTGGAAAATTTTTTTTTGTAGCTTTGGGGAATGATGCATGCAGATATTAATGGAGAGGTTATTTTAATTCAGCGATTCATACAGATAATTGGATAATTTAGCAGAGATATGTGAAAGATGAGAGCAAAAGGTGATATTCTGAGTTTTCTTTGTACAAATGATGGAGATTCTCATGTTCTGTTCCAGTTTACTAAATCGGAGAGGATAAAGAGAATCAACTTTGACGAATGATCAACCAGTTTAAACTCAGAACCTTGAAACCCAGAAATGGTCGAATAGATATTGTGGCTCCTACTTGGTATACGTATTCCTTATCTTAGCTAAATGTAGCTAGACAGAACTCAACCGTCTTTAATGTGATGTGCATTTGTTTCAACTATCTTGGATTACTTGAAGAACAAAAAGATCAGCATTGTTCTATTGCCAATTACAGTTCATTTCTAACATGTCAATTCATGTTTTCAGAGAAGCATTAGAGACCATTAATGATTCTTCTATCATGTTAATATATCATATCCTTATATCATATCCAATTCCAACAAGTTGTGATCACTGATGCATGCTTGGAATTAGGATGGTTGGTCAAGCAAAAGAAAAAAAGCATCAATGGCCCCTAATAGTGAACCATAGCTGTAGGTAATGACAACTGCAACAGGCCCAGTATAGCACCGTGAAAGAATAGTACCGATCAATATATTGAACGAACACATGATAGAAAATGGATGGCGCACATGAACAACCATTGGACGGCTTCCCCATGAGAGCAAAAGACAACATAAAACGTTGGATTTGTCTCCACAGGTGCGTCGGAAAACCACTTAATAAAGCTAAGTGTCGGCCTTCGATTTCCCTCTGACCTAAAATACAATCATCAGACCCCGGAACAAAACAAAAGGAAGAAAATGGACAATTATTTACCCGTCGCCTTCATGTATACCCACATTTCTTCCTTCCGACTCCCTCCACTTTACTTTTCTTAGTTGCCTCTTCAACTCTAGACTTAGCTAGCCGTGATGAGAAAGACGGCACACATTGTAAGAGCCTCAAGGGTGTCTTTAATGGTGATGATCATTTCTATGGGATTGTATAACACTCATGTTATTGATGCACGAAACCTTGTAGCATTGCCTGCAAAGATGAACAACCAGTCCCACGCCAGGTTGTTGATTGAATCACTCATGAAGTTGCACTCAGAGGAAGACATAGGTGTGACAAGGACGGTGCCCGGCGGGCCGGACCCTCAACACCATGAAAACCCTCATAAACCGATGTCACAGTCTCCACCTCTTCCTGTTCATTAAGTACTCGTACGTGTTACCATGTTACCTAGCTGCAACTTCCTTTTGCCATGCATCTCCATGGAGATGACAAGCTGATCTCTACAGTGAGAATGAGCGATCATCGTCTCCATTTTCATTAATCTGTTCTCATATAATTAAACTGGTGACACGAATCTTATTTTGTCTAAATTGTATTGTAATGTGAGTATATGTGTGTGGCTAAGTTGTCGTGGGAAATGTTTGAATGGTAATAATAATCTATGTTTGTTCCGCAGAAAACAATATGTTGATTTCTTGTACTGTTTTCACGTATGTATCAATGCAAGTGAGATGGTCTTCCTCAGCATATCTAGCTAGCAAGCGATCATAGCAGGACTATTTATACATGTACAAGTTCAACAAAACACTTTCACAAACATATGATTCAATTTAATATACGTGAAAATTAACACAAATTATCGTTACATACTTTCCGTGATCCAATATGCAGATAATTTTTTTCATATCTAGGATGTGCAGATTATCATGTATATATATATATACACACAGATTAGCGGAATTATAACTAAATGTTCAGATTAGTTAAACAATAGATATAAGATCATATACATGCATGCATCTGGTGATTCTGGTCTGCTCATCATTTCTATCCAAGCTGGAAAGATTAATAGAAATGGCGACAAGCAAATAGCCATAGGAAGAAGATAAAAGTTGTACTGGTGGACAGGATAAAATAAAAAATTTGAAAGATTTTGCTGTCAAGACTTGGGCCTACATATGGAGGTGATAATATGACTAAGGGGACGGTATAATCACTGCACATATATAGTTGATTCTATGTTGATATTACAGTACACAGATGTGCTCGAAAACAAAACAAAACTCGAGATCGTTGTTGTCATCTTTACAAAGTGGATGAGTGATCATAAAATGTTCTTTAAAGATGAAAATATTAGCTAGAGAGGAGTCAGCTCCTCCCAGGTAGAAAGGATAAGTGAGAAAGATCAGGAGCAGCCCCTTTGAGTGTTGACTCCATAGAAAGAGATAGATTGGAAGGAGCATGATGTCCGACATGACTGTAAAAGGGAATCAGGTGGTGCCCAACAAGATAGAAACTGGGAACATTGCACAGTGTGCTTGACCGCCTTCTAAGTAAGAGAAAGTGTTAAAAATATAATCGAAAATCTAATATGAATATGCATAATTATGATCTTGATAAATACTAAGAATTAAGCTGTGATTAGCTAGTCATTAAGGCCAAAATCATCGTAATGATTTTTAGGCTAAAAACCTTTGCCCGCCATTCTTGATGCATATAACAAGAGCCTTTCGTATGCCGTGGCCATTTGGGCTGCGGTGAACGGCGACGTAGCATGGGCCTGCCAAGCACCGTCACCCCCTTCTTCTGCAGCCACATAGGCCCATCTCATATAACTCGGCCCATCGAGAGGTTGAAGTGCATGGTCCCTCGTATCACAACATAAACCGTCCCGTCGTCTATATATACAATGGTGATCTTTGGAAGGGAGACTTATTTGCTATTGATTCAAGTGCGAAAGAAGAGGGCAAGATCTTCACTAATTCATGTTCTTATCATGATGATCAGTTCCAACCTGTTAAGGTAATTTGCAATTAACGACAACTTTGAGCTAGATGTCCAGGGTGACTGCAATTTTCATCACTCATTTGCTTTCCGAATAACTGTTTCTTCTTATCATCGTCACCATCATTTTCTTCTTCTTTTGTGGATGAACCACGAAAGTTTGGCATGAATCTCCTAATAATATCATTATTATTTGGTTCACTGCATATTGTCATGGGGATGAGTTATTGCCTCTTGATTTCTTTCAAGCTTGATTACTGTGGACTGTTATCGCCGGCTTCGTTTTTTTTTTGACTGATGGAGCACGTCGTGAATGGGGAATTATACGTCCGGCGATAAATGAGCTGTTGATCATAAGTTTGAGTAAAATTTTATGCGGATGCGTTGATGATCCCTACTTGTAGTTATCTACTCGCTAAAGGAGTTAATTTCTCACATTAAGAAGCGGCTATTATGTTCGAATACTAACCCCTCATGCTCTTAAGTACATAACGCTCTGTTAATAACACCATAAACTGTCCAACGCAAATTGACCCAAAATAAATATTAATGGATTAATATGGTGATTGTTTGTGATTTTGTGTTGTCTCGAGCCTTACAAATTAAGAATAACAAAGGGCTTAAAGGCAAACGATTTTCTTGAGTAAGTAAAACTGTAAAAGGGCTTAACCATAAATTTCAACAAATAAGCCCTGAATATGCAAATCCCCCAAATAAGTGGCCTGAACAGTAAATTTCGAATACCAAAGCATCCCGGCATCCAAGCGGCTTCCGATTCCCGATTCAACGCCGCCGCCGTCGTTCCCGACCGCCGCCGCCACCGCCGCATCGTCGCCTGAACCGTCGTCGACCCACCACCTCTGAGGAGCCCATGAGCTCATTCCGATATGGTAGACGCCCGTCCACTCCAATTCTGCATTAAAAATCTCATCTTTACTCCCCCAACTCGCGAAATCGAACCTCAATTTCGCAACCCGATTCCATCCTCTCCTCCCCCGAATTCGGCCTCTAAGGTTTCACCTTGCTTCGGAGGTGACGATTGGGGGATAAAGTTGGGATCTTTGTATTACATGTATGACGTCGGGGACCATGTTCGGCGGAGGTGGTGGTGGAGGGGACAAGCACCGGTGGGCGGACAGTGGCAAGGTCTACGCCCGCAAGTCCTTCAACAACAGATCGTCGTCTTCCAAACCCGACGACGCCGACTCCTCCCAGCTGCTCGCCGGCCGATTCGATGAGGCGGCGGGCGGCGGCGCCGCCTCCGATGACTCGTCCAGCCGAGACCCCCGGCCGACCGCCGGCGGCCGCAACGGGTACCACCAGACCAACGGCGGCCGCGTCAAAATCGGCGTGGCGTCCCGGTCGAAGGCCGAGATCCGGGAGCTCCGGCGGCGGCTGGCCGGGGAGCTGGACCAGGTGAGGAGCACGATGAAGCGGTTGGAGGCGAGGGAGTCGCAGCTCAACAGCAGCGGCTACAGCCGGTCGCAGATGTCAGCCATCGACGGCCCGAAGCGAGCGGGGGCGTCAGAGGCCGCCTCCGTCGCGCCTTCCCGCCGGCAGGTCAGCGTCTCGGCGATGGGGAACAGCGGCACCGGCGACGGGGCCGAGAAGGAGAAGCGCACGTCGAAGGCGAAGCCCAACAGCCGGAAATCGGAAGGGAAGGACAAGTTAGCTCCCCCGAGCAAAAAGCTCAAAGCTTGCGGCGGCGGTTCGGCGCCGCCCGTGGCCAAGGACAAGCTCCCGGAGCAGGTACTCAAGCAGTGCATGAACATTCTGATGGGTCTCATCAAGCACCGGCATGGTTGGGTCTTTGACAAACCGGTGGACGTGAAGGGCCTCGGCCTTCATGACTACCACAAGATAATCAAGCATCCCATGGATCTCGGCACCGTGAAGTCCCACCTCGAGAACAACTGGTACAAGTCCGCCAAGGAATTTGCAGAGGATGTGAGACTCACATTCCGCAATGCCATGACGTACAACCCCAAAGGCCAGGATGTTCATCTAATGGCGCAACAGCTCTTGAAGACCTTCGACGACAAATGGTCGGAGATTGAGCCCAATTGCAACCGTGACGCCAGGTCTGAGATGGACGCCGAGGTGAGTCCGCCACCTCCACATCCGACGAAGAAGGCGAATCATTTCAAGCCGCCGCCGCCGGAGACGAGAAAGACCTTGGACAGGTCGGAGTCCACGACAGTTGCGGCCGAAGGGAGGCAGCCTGCGGTGACATATACTGCTACAGGTAGAGTTGCTGCACCCAAGAAGCCGAAAGCGAAGGACCCCTTCAAAAGGAACATGACTTACGACGAGAAGCAGCGGCTTAGTGCCAACTTGTTGAGCTTGCCTTCAGAAAAGCTGGATAATGTTGTTCAAATTATAAAGAAGAGGAATTCGGCTCTTAATCAGCAGGATGATGAGATTGAAGTTGATATAGATAGCTTTGATGCGGAGACTCTCTGGGAACTTGATAGGTTCGTGACTAATTATAAAAAGAGTTTGAGCAAGAATAAGAAGAAAGCCATGCAAGGGAAAGTTGATGCTCCGCAGCAAAATAATGTTCAACAAGTGGTGAGTTTACTTGTTTGCTTGTGTTCATTAATTCATGTTATTTGGATTTTTTATGGTGGAGCTGAAAAAGTTTTTAACTATTGTTCATGTTTGCCAGATACCTGTTGCTGTTCCTGCTGATCAAACAAAGGAGACTACTAAGACAGGTATATCATAACTCCTTAGTCCAAATTTACTTGTATCTATACTGGTTACAGTAGGTTTCTGAAAAAACGTTTTGTTTATCACAGATGAAAAAATTGCCTCTCCTCCACCGCCTGAAGAAGTGGAAAAACAGGGTGATAAAGATAATAGATTAAGTAGCTCAAGTAGCTCTAGCAGCGAGTCGGGATCCTCATCAAGTGGTAATTTTCAATGTTGAATGGTTGATGTATATTCCTTTCTAGCTTTTCTTTGTTTTCCATTCTATGTTTTAGCAAAATTGATGTATGTTTCACATTGTTAATTGATTCAGTGGTACTATATGCAGATTCTGACAGTGAAAGCTCGTCTGCCGGGTCAGATGCAGGTCATTCTCCCAGGGACTGAATGGTGGAGAATTTAGGTAAGTTGAACTTCGTGGATGAAAGTTTTATGTTTGATTTAATTTTCCTGTGTCTCTGTCAAATTTTAGGGTCTAAAATGCTTCGATTTTAGTTTGTTGGTGGCTGTTTCTGTTTTTATTCTTGATAACGTGCCTACCATACTGAAGCCTGGTTTATTTGAGGGTATTGAGTGATGATTAAGCACTGTTGTTGATTATTAACAGATTTTTTATATAGTAGTTTTGAAGAACTTAGTAAAATATTGTCATATTGTGCTTGGCTATGAGTACATATGAATATACTCGTGCAGATTGAAGCTTTCTCCTACGTTATTTACCCTTAGACAGGAACTAAATGCATAATCCTGTGTGCAGCTATTGCGTTTTTTTCCTTGGTACCATGGCTAATGATTCTCATCCACTTATCGAAACATGCTTTTGGTGTTGCTTATTAGTACTTCGTACCAGGTTTTGCTCTACATCGAATTTTCTATAGAGCATCCATTGTGTGAATGTATTATTGTGAGAAGATCATATTTCAAAAACTCTGAGAAGCTCAAATTGAAACAAAATTTTGGCAATTTTCCCGGGATGATTCCCACAATTTCTGTTGGAATTGTTGTCACTCGTCTTTTAATATTTGGTTTTTAAAACCAGCATTTTATAATATTTATCATCTGACTCTATTTTTTACATTTTATGAGCTCTTTTTGATATTTTTGTCAAACCAACCAGGACCAGTCAGAGCTGATTTATTATCGCTGCAGGAGTTTTGTTGTACTTCACTGTGTTGTACTTATGGTTTACCTATTGGAAGTTGATTCAAGTTTTTACAAATTATTGACTTGCTTGTAAATTTTGTGATGGCAGATATCAGATTATGTGGATTGATGGAACCTCCTGGCTCCTGGTTGTGATTCTTCTCAGATTTATGGTAGGCGCTGGTCCCCGATAGAAGTACTCCATGTATGATTGGTAATTAAATCGTTTTAAGTACAATGGTCTGGAAAAATGGCATCCCTCCTTTGAAGTTAGTTCGTTGTCATGGTTAGTGTATTTTGCAGAAAGTAAATCAGAATGCATTTCGAAGCTATCAATGGGTCCAACATGATTTGTGTAAGTAAGTTATAGGATAACTGAGGCCATGGTGCCTTGGAGTAGCCGTCTGCATATTGCTAACTCTTTTTCATTAACCATGTGTTTACTAATTTTCTGTTTTAATGGTCTTGCAATGTTCTTAAGTGGTGCCTTAATCAAGGCGTCACCTGCTGTTTTGCCATCCAAGTTTTTTTTTTCGTGCTGGCTCAAGCCCTTGACTGACGAGGGGCGAAGTACGTTAAATTTGAAGCATGTATCGGAGATCTATCCATAGCCATGAATGGATGGAAGAATGGCTCACTTGTTAACCTGCAAAAAAATGAGGCAAAATCTTCCCTCAACAATTGAAGCCTCTTTAATGGCAGTTTAAACCAACTAAACGGTGCACATAATCTATTCTAGTTTAAAACTTTGTGATAATATGTATTTTTACTTGTAGGGATATAGATTTTCTATTGGCGGTGCCCCTGTCGAAATACGTTTGTTGGGGAGAACATGTCTAGGAGTTCAGGTTTTATATTAAGTGCATTCTAACTGGGTTTAAGCGAATAAGTGTGAAAGCAAAGCAGAATGTAGTTTATGAGGTCAGAGACTCAGATATATATACATCACTAATAATGGGGATATATTCATTTTCAAAATAAAATTTATTTTAAAAGGAATATAGATTGATCAGATTTAAGAGCTCCCTTCAAAACCCAAATCAATTCTGTAAATAATAATTACGTTCAAACTTGAAAATGAAATACTTGATTTAAGCAAGTATTTCACTAGATTGATTTTAGTTCAAACCCTCAGCTACATAAGCTCCCAAGATAATATGATGTATAATTGTGATTAATTACAACTTTAAAATCGCTAGATTGCATGCCACAAAATACTTGTTTACTATACTTTATGTTTTTGAAAATATTTATAATAAATCTTAAAAAATTGTGGTGTTTATTTATACAAAATATAATAAAATTTAAGTGTACTCCCACAATTATCTCTAAGCATTTAAGAATTATAAAAAATTCTCCAAACAATGCCATTAATTTTATGAAATTTTTTTTATAATATAATTATCTAACGTATCTAATCCCACCACGTCAGCGGATGCCGGCCCCCGCAAAAACCGGTGACAAAGCGCGCGCCGTGACCGGCGGAACCCGCCATAGCGGCTGCCCCTGACGACCCATGCTCCGCCCCTCGCTCCTCAAATGCGCCGCCCTCGCCCCGCCGGCGCCGCCTCGACGCCTCACCGCCGCCGCGGCCGCGCTCCTCCGCCCATGGCCCGGCCTCCAAGCTTGGAGAGACGGCCCCCTCAACAAGCGCCGAACATGGGGTCCCGACGGCCCTAACCGCCCCTCCTCCCCGCCGCCCTCCCCCTTCACCCCGCCCCATCTTCCTTGGCCGAGTGGGGCGCGCTGGTCCTCTCCACCACCGACCCTCTCTCCAAAGCCACCCTCACCCACGCCGCTTTCTCCGCCTGGCGCCTCGGCGGCAACCTCCCCATCGGCGTTTCCCGGCCGCCGGACCAGCCTGCGCGGCCTTCGAAGCCTCCACTGGTGAGTGGGTGTGTGTGTTCCGGAAGTCGATTGGATTTTTTCGTTTTGGCATTTTGACGAATAGTTGTGATGAGAATTGGGAGCTTTTAAGGTTTCGACGAAGGACATGCCGGCTCCCAAGAACTCGGGGTTGCCTTTGAATGCGTATCTGCTTCACAATCTAGCTCATGTGGAGCTCAACGCCATCGACTTGGCGTGGGATTCGTTGGTGCGCTTCTCTCCTTACCAGGAGGAGCTCGGGGAGGGCTTCTTTTCTGATTTCGCGCATGTTGCCGACGATGAAAGCCGCCATTTTGGGTGGTGTGTGCAGAGACTGGGTGAGCTGGGTTTCAGGTAGCTATGTTGCTTCTTTTTATTTTTATTTTGTATGGAGCACCTCTATGATTTTTTGCTGTATGAATTCTAGGGTACATGTTTGTGAAAATGTAAAAGGAAGATGATGTTGTTGAGAGGAGAAAAATTCATTGGTAGTGTGTTACATGATGCTAACAATCATTTTTTATTTGAGGCGTAGTTGTAGTTGCTAAAAGTGATATATTTAGACTCATCAACACTTTTTTTGGTTTAATCATGCAGTTTGCTGCGTGAGAAACAGTCTATTGATTGATTGAAGTAGAACCATGTTTTGTTGTCTTTATCTAAAATATCTTCCTAACTTGTTGATGGTATGATTTTTTTTAGAGAGATAGTGCTCTTTTCAAGCTTATTGTTTTCTTCTCCCAATAGTCGATGTATGAAGTTTTTTGGGTTTTCGGAGGTTAATTGTGGATAATTCGATCTACAGCATCATTTTATTTTGGTGAAGTAGAACATTGTTTATTCAGACTTTCCTTGATTTGTTATTAATTATTGTATATACTCCACAGCTATGGTGATATGCCTGCTCATAATTTGCTCTGGAGGGAGTGTGAGAGATCATCTGGCAGTGTTGCTGCACGTCTGGCAGTTATTCCTTTGGTTCAGGTATTTTTCCGTTTAGATCTACAAATAATAAGTTGCTGGTGTTACCTTTGCCGGCATAGGGTTGGCGAAAGGCTATTTGAAATTGTCAGTCTCAGTGTTTTTTTTGCACTTGAAGATCTAAATGAATAATCTTCCATATTGCTACTGAAGCTTCATATGACTAGTAGCGAGGGATTAGACATTCAGGATGCTTAATTTGAACATTTTTTTCTCTCCCGTAATCTTTAGACGTTCCCTGGCATCTTTTGATTACTCCTTGTATGATTTGCTGTCTGGAAATTTTTTATGGGCGCAGTTACAGTAGTCACGATCAAAACGCATTGTTGATCTCGGTTAGTCTAACCTGTGCTGCAGCATTTATTGAATGAAATGCTCATTAAACCTATGACAAAGAGGTGATCAATCGAAAAATATGGTCAGTAAATCTAATGATCAACAGGAAGGGTGATTGATCTGAGAATTTGGTCAGCAAAACCCATTTATCCATCCATATTGTCCTAAAATTTAGAAGACAACATTGTCTAATAGTTTAATAAGGTGCTTTTGTATCTATTGCATGACTCAACTTTTTATAATGTGCTTCAAGGAGGCAAGAGGACTAGATGCTGGACCTAGGCTAGTTCAGAAATTGGTCGGCTTTGGTGATTGTCGAACGTCGAAAGTGGTGGCCAAGATTGCTGAAGAAGAGCTGGCACATGTGGCAGTTGGCGTGTTCTGGTTTCTCTCTGTTTGTGAGAAAATGGGTCTCGTTCCCTGCAGCACATTCAAAGGTTTCTTGGAATGTTAAAAATTAATGGAAGGTGTTTCTATGCTTAAGGTTTACTATTCTAATCGTAGTAGCATCTGTGTAGGCTTGCTGAAGGAGCTAAATGTGGAGTTGAAGGGTCCTTTCAATATTGCTGCTCGAGATGAGGCGGGCATACCTCGAGACTGGTATGCAAGAAATAACAAATTTTCGGACCCAACTCAATATTATAAATATCACCAACTCAATGAGCTACTGTTTGAAATTATGTGTGTAGGTATGATAATTCATCTTTAGGCAATGTCAGCAAAAGCAATCTTGAAGAGGTATCACCTCATGCAAACCCGAGTCGAAGTTATATTTATGCTTGTTGAAGAGACACACTCATTAAGAATCAATGTATTTCCTTGCAGGTGCACGACAGGCTAGCTTACATTGTCTCAATGGAGCAAGCGAATTCTACTCTAAATAGTAGCTGCTCTACTTAGGAAATTTTACCTAGTTTTGCGACTCAGAAGTGGAATGCTATGGCCTGGGGAGTATTTGGAAACATGCCAGTCAGCCTCCTATTAATGCACAAGTGGTGACTGTTGTATGATGTCGGCCATAAAGTATTGAATGACTTTCTTCTTCCTTTGAATCTAACTACTTTTCTTGTCTGTACTTCAACAAAAATTAGTTGTATAGTACTGAAGTGAATATGACTTCGAACTGAATTAGTTTTTCTGAATTTAAGCTCTTTGAGATGCTACTGAAGTACTACATTGACTAAATCTGGAACTTAGGCTGTAAATGCATTCGACTACAGGTTCTGTTCTTGAAGTGGGACGACCTTCAAATCAATACCTCAATCATGTATGTAATAGGACACAAAAACATATAAAATAGCACAAATATTGGAAGTATACAGGACTTAACGTGGAAA
>JAURVB010014422.1:0-13439 GCA_033002965.1 Piper betle | reverse complement strand
GTAGGAACGGACGGGTTTGGGGGAGGGGGGAGGGGTGAAGGTGAGGAAGGGAAGGAGCAGACAGAGCCGCTTCCTCTCCCCGTCTCCAATTATCAAACTCCTCCACCCCTCCCACCTTCCTCATTGTTTTCTCTTATGTTTATTTGTTGTTATTATTATTATTATTGTTGTATTGCATATATCAACTAAACGCTTGGCAGTGTGGACCGTCCCCAATTAAAAAGGATCAATGTTTAACGCTTATCCCATTGATTAGACTGCTTATCTCCTCCATAGTTTCGATTAGCAAAGCCGAGGAGCTTTAACTTAAAGCCAGTGCTTTTTCTTTGTTGTACAATCATGCAAAATATAAAAAGAGAGGGCATATTATCAATGCCACTAATACACTTCACTTACGAGACTAAGTGCTATGTATGGCCTCGTAAATCCGATTGCAATTGCACTTACGTAACTAGTTATTACGGTTTAAAGCCCACTATTCATGCATCAAGCCCACACCAACCACGGCTTCACCAAAATTTTAAAACCTTTAATTTAGTGGATATATATTCAGTACAATCACGGGAAAACAAATTTTATTTGTCAATATAACTAAATATAAGATTAAATGTATAATAATTTTATTTTATAATCCATTTATTATTTTTAGACATTCATGTTTTTAAAAATTAAAATATCATATTGAACATATAAATAACGATAACTGCAAAAAAAAATTGCACTTTAAGTGAATAACAAACAAAATATATACTCTTGCTTACAATTATTTAAATTATTAATATATTTTATAAAAATTATTTAAATTATTAATATATTTTATAAAAATTATTTAAATTATTAATGAGTTGACTCACGCCTAACTCTAAATATTTTGGTACAGCTCCGCATGCATGGTTTCGTCTAACAGATAGTTACTTCATGGGTGAAGAAGTGTAAGGCATGGCGATTGGGGAATGAATGTACGCGCCCCCACTCCCACTTCATAAACTAGTTTTCGCAGCCTACTCAATTGCAACAGAACATATAAACGCCGGAGAAAAAGAAGAGAATGCCACATTGACCAGAAAGATTAGGCTACAGCAAATGCCATTATCATCATATTTCATGCAGAAATAAAAATTACTTGGCATCAGCACCGTGACCAGAACCAGCTAGTCTGTCAAGTTGTTCGTGCCGATACCCCTGCAATGGATGTGTCAATTTCCTGCCAAAAAAAGAAAGAATTCTATCGGCTGCCAAGAAGATTTGCTAACAAAAAGTTCAACACTCTACCCAAGCAGCAAGGGGAGGCAGATTTTACCCATAACAAATATCCCAAAGTTCTTGGCAATGACAATCATGACAAAGAAGACAAAAAAATTAAAAAAAAATTATGAGACGATGTAAAACCTGTAGGTTTATTTTTCCACATCCACTCTTGAGTAGACTGAAGACCCTACATCATGTCATGAGATAGAAGTATGACAAAATGTACGTGCGAAGGAAGAAAACACAAACTGTAATCATGTGTTAGAAGCAAAAAGACACGCAAACTAGTGTGAAAAAAATAACATTACACATGTATCATAGAGAAGTTATCAAACCGTCGGAAACTAATGAGTCACCAAAAGAATACGCTACTCAATTTCAATCTTAATAAGCTTTCAAGCTAGAAGCTGAAAATTTCAACTCAAAACTGCAACAGAGTTTCAATTTATGGAACTCAGAGCCATCTCGTGTCCTCCATATGATCTGATCAAAATCTAGACTAATATGAAGCAAGATCTAACAAACGTTTTGACATGCAGACCAGTACTGAAATGTGATCACAAAATCTCTACGTCGAAGGCAGAATCATAAAACTCAAATACACATATTTCGACAAACTCACTGATATCTCTACGCTTAAAAAAAACAAGAAATTGGATATGTACCTATTCTACTAGATAAAGTAACTACCTGTTGCAAGCGAGAAGGCTCAGTAACTAGATTATTTCCCATTGGTTGGCTATAACTAACGCCCTGCATAAAAATAAAAAATAAAAAATAAAAAAATGGTGCAGGTGCAACTTTTACCATTAGTTTTGCATTATGACTAAAAAATATTACTTTTCAAATAACCATAAAAACAGAATCAACAATTTAGAGAAGAGCTAAGAAGACACCAGAATCAGAGTGACAAATTAGCATTCTAAATGGCCTTTCTGCATGCATTTACATTAAAACTTTGTAACACCAAAAATTGTCAAAATGACCTCTTAGCATAAATTTAATAGCCCATAAACATGGTCCACATTCAAACCATCACCACTATCTTCTTCAAAGAAGAAATCAACTTCTAAACAATTAAGGTCTCCGCCTCCCTTGAATAGCCTTCTCCCCAAAGTCTATCAATTCTTCTCTTAATTTATCTAAAAAAATGAAATTAAATAAAACAATTATAGACGAGGAAAGATAAGATTTTAATCCCAGCTTCTGCTATAGGTACAGCTTAAAACCTCCAAGGAACACCATCCCCATAAGTGCAATCAAAAGCTTACAAAAACACACAGGCACACACCCTCCCCTAATCTGCCATGGCCAGGTTAGAAACATATACCTGTCCCTCTTTCCTCACAAAATCCCCATCAAAGCATCTTCTTCTTCTTTCTTATCTGCCTGATCCTAAATGATTGGGGTCGCAGTTACAGATCATTTTGCTTCATTTCATCTCGTTTTATGAGACCAAATCAATACTTAATTCTATATTTCCAATGCCTTAAATTACTACTTCCATCCACATCCTCTTTTCAATCTTCCTTGCCCCCACTTTTCATCATTACATATCACTTCATGACAACATAGGTGGACGTGTTCGCACATGTTCTAGCCTAACATAGACGGCTCCAAAGCATATAAGAAGAAAATTCAACAAAAAGCTAGAAGTTGACTCTATTTCCTCTTTCACCTGTATTTGATTCTGTTTTGTTTGTTGAAGTACAATTTTTGTGTATTTTTGCCTGTAAAATGTCTAGTATATGTGCATCATGATTTTTTCATCATCATTCACATATTTAAGCATATGTGTTGAGGTTGACGACCTCTTCAGATTGTGGTTGGTTTTCTCATAAAAAATAGTCTACTTGCAAGTCTTAATCCGTAGTTATTTTGGTTATCAACGGAGCTTATTTTGCAAGCCGTTTCACCAGCACAAAAATGATTACATATCTCCTAATGACGACATAGGTGAACGTGTTTGCACATGTTCTAGCCAACATAGATGGCTTCATCAAAGCATATAAGAATAAAATTCAACAAAAAGCTAGAAACTGACTTCTATTTCTCACAAAATCACATTATTTGCAAATTATAAAGGAAAGAAAACTGTATAAATACCCATACAGAAATCATCCAACTTAAGGTAAAATAATTATCCTTAACAAGCTTTCACGCAAATTAGATGATCGGCACCATCAAAGTCATCCACAACTAAAAAATTGAAGTCAGCAATGCAGTTCCTATCTCGCTAAGTCACCTCCTCTTATACCATTACGTAAACATGCCACATTAAAAAATTAAGCAGGGAAGATAATCACAAAATTAGCACCATGCATTAAAAATATTAAAATTCCACCTTCATTGAACAGTGTCGAAAGTAAAAGTTAACCTGAACATTATGCTGGCCAGATGTTGCAGATCCGTGATACTGGTATTCAAATGATCAAAGTCAATGACAGATAATAATTGCTCAGCAAATGACCCATCAAGAGAAGCCCAGAAGCAAATTACTAACCATAGAAGGTTGCTGAATCTGTAGTTGTTGTGGTTGCCTAGGATGAACTTGTATCTGCGTTTGCTGAACTTGAGAAGCCTGTTGGTTAGACCCAGCCTGAACAACAGGTTGTCCCTGCATTTGCGGTTGCATAGGCTGCACTACAAGTTTTTGTTGCTGCTGCAGAAGCAGCTTCTGCTGCAGCTGTTGCTGTTCAAAAAGAGCCAACTCTTCGGGCTTCTCCCACTGAAAATAGCCCATGCAAAAGTTGTTAACGGTCAGAATTCTTCACCATAATGTAATGATGATCCAAACAACTTTGTGACAAAGGAGTCTAACCTTGCTTTCACTGGTTACACTGTTATAGTAGTATTTATAACCTTCTGGAGAAGTGTGCTCCGTCCAATTACATGTCAGAGAAGCGATAGGAGTGACAGAAGCAGCCATAGTAGTGGAGGATAAGCCTGTAGGTGCGGCAACAGTCGAGGTGCAGCAGCAGAGCTACCCATTGTTTGTGGAGTGATTGCATTCCATGAAGTCTAGACAATATTATAAGGGATATAATTAGTAAATCAACTTGAAAAAGAAGCACGATGAATAGTTCTAAGCTTTCAACACTACAGGAAGACACAAACCAAGGTTTGTCACATTGGATGTTGGTATTGTATCAGCAGGCCCTCTTATAGACACATTGAAGATATATCAGAGATATTATGAAATTGCCATCTATAGATAAAATATAATTATAATAATATATAGCAGATGTTAAATACAAACAACTGAAACCATTTCATTAATCTTACATTCATAAGCATATTCATAATATAGTAGTTCACCCTTTCAGTTCTCGAACTAATCTTGAAAGGGCTAAAGAGAGATCTCGGAGAGATTCTGGGAAATACTAATATAAATAATTATATAATATATAATACCGGCCAATTCTATGAACATATAATTTAAATTAACAATTAAAGTAATATTTTTATTCAAAAAATCATAATTAAATGATCCTTTAACTTAATGACACATCCGATTTACATTTTTTTATCTTAGGTGCATATTTTCGTCTTATAGTTCTTTTTTTGGTATAATTTGTGAAATTTATATTAAAAGCTAAACAAGTAGGATTGGGATAAACAAAAATATTAAGTGTAAAACTTAAATTTATATAAGAAACAATTTATATAAATTATTTACATTAAATGATCTATAGAAGTATTATAGATAAGTTCACATTAATTTACAAAAAATATTTACAATAAATAATTTATTAAAAGTACTCATAACAAATATTTACAGCAACATACAAACTTTTTGATGTAACATTTGTATAAAATTGATTATTTGTTTATAAAATTTTTTTAAAAAAGATAGTTTTTATATATATATCCCCCCACCCCCCACCCAGCAGTCCACTTCACATGTCCACCGCCCAACCCTCTCCCACCCCTACGCCGCCCGCTCCCTGCCCACCCTCTACCTCTGTTTCACTTGCCGCCCAGCTCCCTTCCCCTGCTCCACCCACTGCCCAGCTCCCTCCCACCTGCTGGCTGCCGCCCAGCCCACTCCCTCCCCCAGCCACAGCCCACCCCCAGCCCTTTCCCTCCCCCACCGCCCCCCCTCCCCAATCCCTTTCTCTCTCTGCCCCTCTTTCCTCCTTGCTTCCCCCTCTTCCTTCCCTTCTCAGGGACGCGTGTTCCATCTCAGACATCTTCCGAGACGAGATCCCGCCGCGGCCTCATCCTATCTCATCCCCCCCCCATTTCTATTTGTCGTGATATGTCGGTGACATATCACCAACTTATTGGCGACATCGGCGACATTTGTATCACCGTCATATACAGTGCTGGCTCGCTGCCAATACCTATATGTCAGCGACGTATTGCTGCAAACCTTGCCAGGAACTAATATTACTCATACAAATATTTGTCAAGGAACAAGCTAATGAAATCAATGTTCAAAATTCATCACGGAAAAAACTAAAGATAGTAGGAAATAGTATAAGGATGTGCTGATATCTAAAAGAGGATTTAAAATTTTCAAGGCACATCCGTTTATTATGTCTACTGTAGTCAGTTATTCTATTATTAGGCTTGTGACTGCATTTAGAAGACTCTAAATATATAATTAATATAATTTTGTAAAAAAGCTTCCAAAATTTTTACACTGGACACAAGTTCTCGATTCCAAAATGATTCGTAGCAAAAGACAAGCTACATACTTAAATACACGGACAAACCTACCTGTGGTTTGCTTGTAGCTTGGAGATTATGCTGTTGGATTTGAGTTGACGGCTGCCGCTGCATCAAATGCAACTGTTGCTGTGGCTGAGGAAATGCTTGTTGTGGAATAGAGTGAAAACCAGAGGGTACAGCTGGTGACTGCTGCTGCGGTCGCACCTGAGATGCCACCTGTTGAAGAGGCTGAAGCAACTGTGGATTCTGACTATTAGGACCCGAAGTGCTAATATTAGACTGCAACTGTTGTTGGCTTGATATGTTTAAAGAAGATTGCAGACCAGCCTGTAAAGGCTGAGGCTGAGGCTGAGAAACAGATTGCTGTCCGCTTATACCAGCTGGTAAACTTAGATTTGGTAACGGAACAGGACCACCAGGCTGAGCAAGCTGCATGGGATTAAGCTGTGGAATTGGTGTCTGAGAACTTTGCATTTGTGGAAAAGGTGAAGTCAGTTGGGGTTGAAGGTGTACAGAAGATGGCTGCTGAAGCATCTGTAGAGGAGGTATTGGCTGGCCAAAAGGCTGCATGGGAGGCATTGATGAGTTGAAACCCTACATATCAAAATCATAATGGAAGAAAATTGAACAATGAAACCATCATTCTTAAACCAGATCTTACACCAGGTAATGAAACACAACCTGTTGCGATGTAGATAGTGCTGCATTCATGTTAGGAAGAGAGTTGTTCACTGAAGTGGGGCCTCCTAGAGATCCTGCAGATCCAACCTAAAAATTGAAACCTGTTAATTTTTTAGATCGTTCAAAAAGTTAGATAAAGTAAAGCTTAAAGTAAAAAGCACTGCAAAACCAGCCATTTGGAATAGAAGATATATGCAAAGTTGTGCTCCTTTAGGAACAAAAAATCCTCATCTTGTTGGTTGGAAACAATTAAAACCTTAAAAAACACAGTTATCTTTAATAAATGGTATCCACCAATCAACACTATGTCATTAAGACACGAGCCATATTCAACTAAGCAATTGCTAAATTTTAAAAAAAAACATCTAAGATTCAGAAGATAGGCATTACAGCACCCCTTGATGGCAAGTGACTCACAAATGCATTTGAACTAAACTGAGAAGATGGAACCCCATGATGAGGACTCATTGGGTGCCAAGGACTTGATGAACCATGCTCAAAATCACCCATATTGGATGATGACCTGAAGAAAAGGAACAATTTGTCTAAGCACAAAAGAAAAAGGCATACAACAGAATAAAAACAAAAAACAAATTTTTTTCTTGAACATCACTTTCAGAAGAACCTTATTGGTGGTGGTTGCTGAGATCGAGGACCAAAGCCAGGACCCCCAAAAGTAGGGCCAGGCCTGAAAAACAAATTGCAAAATGTTTCCATATCAGCTCATAATGGCATCTATAAGAGTCACAAAGTTGCAGATGCTAACCTGGAGTCTCCACCTCGAGGCCTCTTAGGCTCAGCAAACCGAACAACTATTGGTTGCTCACAACCCTAATTATTGAAACATAAACACATTGAGAAAACTACACTTACGATGACGGATGACACCGTCAAAAACGACATGCACATGAGAAGATTGACAAACTAAACAAACATACTCTCATCACATAAGTTCCATTGAGAGCATTCATCGCTGCCACTGCCATGTCCCTATTAGAGAACCTGACAAAGCCACAACCTACATAAAAATATAAAGGTCAGTCTTCAAAGTTAAAAAAAGGCTTAAACATGTAAAAATTAGAAGGAAGCAAGGATAAAACACATAAGAAATTGTAATCCATAGAGCTTAACACCTCGACTTTGTTTGAAATCATCCTTCATAAGATATACGTCTTCAACGTGACCATAAGGAGCAAATATCTGAAATAAAGATTATATTTCAGTCTTTTGTTCAAATATGTATCATATGCTAAAAAGACTCGTCAAAAGCTTAAGCAAAATAGAAAACCTACTTCCTCAACTTCCTTCTCTGTGGCATGCTTGTTTAGTGTAGCGACAAACAGTTTGGGCTCACTTGCACCTAACACAGGGTAAACCCATTTATAAAAATTCACCAAAAATATACTAAGGAAGTTTACCCATAAATAAATGAGATAAAAAGTAAATTCCACTCCTTTAGCAAAATATAAAATACAACCACTTACACTTTGACTATTAATGGCCATAGTGTTTAATAAGCTAACGCTATAACCAAAAGAAACCTGAAGAAATCAACAAAGCCTTCAAAATTCCAAAGAACCCAACAGATCTGAATGATATTCAGGTCATCTTCTTTTCATAAAGCCAATACATGCAAAGAATGTAACACAATTATCCTAGTAGCTAAAAATTATACACTTCTTTCAATACTAAAGTTAATCAGAAAGCCTATCAGATAATCTCTACATTCTTACAAAGGGAATGATTTCTGAAACAGTGTATATAGCAGCAGGAGAATTATTCATATCTCATGTACCCACCTTGAAGTGGGCCATTTTTTGCTTCTCTTTAGAAACATAGTTGCATCATACCTTCTATCAATGGTCATCACACTCGGCTTACCCCATAATCAATCCTAGACACTAATTTTTTGTTTGTACTTGACTTAATTATTCTATTTAAACAAACCCCCGCATTAAGATGAACATCTTTGTCAGTTGTTGATATGTTACACTTTAAAATTATAAAAAAAAAGCAGAAAAGAGTTTCCAGCTGAAAACTTGAACGAACTCCAGAAGAAAAAACAAATAAAAGAAATGATTCAAAAAAAGAAAAAACTGATAAAAGAATAACTTAGCTTAACAATTAGGCAAACACGCATAGTCTGATTCACTACCAAAAAGTTATCACACAATAAGCCACAACTGAGTGTACATATTAGATATAAACACATAAAATTAAGATCTAAACATTGCTAGAAAAAAACAAGATAAAGATGAACGATCATGATTCCATAATTATGGAAAATGGCTCATACTCTGAAAGCTTGTACCCTGAAATTTACCAATACGGTCCTTCTCAGCATCAGCATACTTAACTTGAATGGGACCCAACCCCTGACAAGAAGAAAGAGAGATAGAGAGAATAAAAGATGTTCCACATGAATGTTTTGCTTAGAAAAAAGATAACATTGTGATGGCAGAATTGAAAAACTTACACCAAGTAAAGTCACTTGATTATGCAAGCTCCTAATTGCTCGATCAGCTTCCTCTTGAGTTGCATATTTCACAAAACAAAAGCCTGCATAAATAATGCATTGAAACACAATTCCTTGTCCAAAAAACTGTAATGCGCATTTTATATATATATATATATATATATAGAGAGAGAGAGAGAGAGAGTAATGATAGATCTACGGTGATCATGATTTTGCTTTGGGAATCATCATCACCATTAATTCCTATCCAACACAACGGTGATCATGCTTTTGCTTTGGGAATCATCATCACCATTAATTCCTATCCAACACGCTAAACTTGGGTTCCTAAGTTCTCAAGTTCTCACCCTACAATCCCACCCTCCCTCCCTCCTTGTACTCGTACAATTATACACATTTAAAACACTGTGATGCATTAGTCTACCGATTAAACTTAACCCTGATACATCATAAAAAAATCACTAAAAACAGGTCTTTGCATTTGATCATGGTGCAACACAAACGTAGCAGTAATATTGTTCGTTGCATACAGAACAACAACACAGTATGTTAGGAAAGACATACAATGCTTCAGATGTCCGTATGGCTGCAAAACTTCCACCTATTCTAACCACGAGCACGGTATTGGACCCACCTATAATGCTTTTGCTTTGGGAATCATCATCACCATTAATTCCTATCCAACTATCTATCTATCTATCTATCTATATATATATATATATATATATATATATATATATATATATATATGCACTCATAGTATTATATACATTTAAAACACTGTGATGCATTAGTCTACCCAATAAACTTAACCCTGATACATTATAAAAAAATCACTAAAAACAGGTCATAGCTCTTGATCATGGTGTAACACAAACATAGCAGTAATATTGTTAGGAAAGACATATACAACGCTTCAGATGTCCTTATGGCTGCAATACTTCCACCTATTCTAACCACGAGCATGGTATTAAACCCACCTATAAATCATAAAGAAAGGACCATGATCACTCCCGCAGTTGCAATTAAAAATGAGTAGTTACTCATCCATTTCCCAATCCACGTATTATGTCTCCCTAACTAACTTCCAGTGATAAGCAAAAAAAGTGGAACTTATACCATAACAAAACATCTCGTATATTGCAAGTAATGGACAATGGACAAACATAAGAATGTGGACAATCCACCAACAGCAATCACGTCTACAGCCCTTTTGCATGCCACCATGAATCATAATCAAATGGGAACTTCGAAAATAAACAAATTGTAGAATAAACAAACAATCCTGGAAGTAAGCCCATATTATCTGTACAAATTCTGCAAAACAAGTTTCTAACCCCATATTAATTAGCAAGACACTCTGAACTGTAATCTGAACGGTGTAAATCGGAAAAAATAATCTATGTCGATCTTGCATTGACTAATCAACCTCTTATCCCAAAATTTAGATTATCAATACTTTTACTCGTAAATTCCTCCAATTCGTGGTAAGAGGACCAAATGGAAGAGTTAACCATCCTAAATCTGGCTAAATCACAACACAAAGGAAAATTTTACATGAGAATCAAACGCATGCATTATGTGACCCAGCATATTAATGAAACCAAACATGTGTGCATCTTGCACTCTTAAATAATGCGAATCCAAAAGCTTTCGCGGAGCATAAGCATGTATGCGACAAATGTAATAATCCCCTTGCACACTAGGGACAGTAATGTTGCCACAATATAAAGGAAGATGAATAATATTCCACATTAACAATTTGGCATCATCTATCACCAATGGCATCCCAATTTTTTGGCATCCAGTCCAGCTCATGTTCCAAATAAGAATGGGCCAGAAACCCTCTCGTTGTACCATTTCACATTACAGAAACCAATCTGCCAACGCTCATCTAAAAAAGAACACACGTCATATGCACAATCTTCCACGTAAAAATAGGCCAGTATCAGACAGCACCATCACATAAATGTAAGCTAATATCCCTACGGAAATATCATAAACACAGCCATTGAAGAAAAGCAACCATAATTTCTACGCAAAGCATCGTCTCATCACAACCATGAACGAGAGGTATCCATCATCAACACCATTCAACATCCAATTGCTCAAAGGTTGCCAAAATTTTCAACTCAAGCAAGCTAAATCGAATTTCTAGTTTGCCCGTGTGCAAACAGGTTAAATCATTAAAACCTTCCAGCATTTGCACGTCCACATATCATTTTTTACTCGCACAAATAAAAAAATTTGTTCTTGCACACTGATTGTACATCTTGACATACAGTTCCTACATTTTTACACCTGATCCCTATGATCTGTTCCGTCAAAATTGATTTTTAGTACGGTCCTATCTTTCTTCCGACAGTCGATGGGGAGGCAAAACCGAGAGGTTTGCGACCACAATGAATAACCCACGAAACTGTTCCAGACACTAAAAGAAGCGATACGAGCTACTGCTCCCGTCATCCCTTCAAAAGACCTGAAAAAAATGATAATGACAAATATCCCGCGAACAGAATGAATCTGTACGTACCTTGTTGTTGACCTGTCCTCCTATCCTTGACTATTGCAACTTCGAGAACGAATCCATGCTCCTCAAACAAGGGACGAATCTAATACAAAAGCACTTGCGTCAACTACCAGACTAAAAATGAAAACAAAGATCTTTAATGGTAAAAAGCGAAGAAATCGGATCTGCATACATCATCTTCGGTGGCTGTTCTAGGAACGGAACCAACAAAAAGCTTGACAAATCTGCCACCGTCACTTCTATCTGAAAATTATACGCAAACAGAGTTATAAGAAGATGACAAGAACCCCATATCAGAAACGGAGAGAAGAAAAGAAAAACACGGCCAGAGAACACCGATGGCACGAAAAATTAGCATAATTTAAGAAAAGGAGCGATCTTTCGCAAGTAATTTAGTTAGCAGTAACCACAAAAATTTCCTTGGTGCAAAACCAATAGTACAAAATCAAACAGAGAACCCTTTCCATACCAGGGGAGTGCCCTCTCCCAGAGGACGTGAAACCGCCGCCGCTATCGCGCTTGCGACCCGACATAGGCCCCGCGTATCCACCGCCGCCTACGGGCCGAAAAGGTCCTCCCCTCCTCCTCCTCCGCCGCCGCCGCCGAAGGGTTGGTTGTGGCCGTGGTGATGAGGAGGAGGGCCATTGAAGTTGCGATTGTAGCCGTCGGCGTATCCTCCCCGAGGCCCATTCACCGGGTGATGGTTGCCGGGGTACCTATCGGAGTGGCGGCCGCCGTTTGGCCGCAGGCTGCTCCGATCGCGGTCGCGTTCCTTGTCCCGGTCTCTATCTCTGTCCCTCCTATCCCTGTCCATGGCGGCGTCAACACCAGGAGAAGGAAAGGTGTAGTCGCCAGCGGCGGAAGCGATTGCCGGCGAGGAAATGGGGAAGTAGGGGTTTTAGGAATCGATGTCGGGGAAGGAGATATGATGACAGCAGAGGAGACGATTCTTATTGTGGCGTTGGCGGGTACTTATACGGGTTTGGCGGGTAAGGACCGGTTTGCTCACAAGCCCGGGTCCCACTTTTTTATTACAAAATTGGCTACAAATTTCAATCACAAGTGGCAAAAACATTTTGATAATTATCAACAGGGATAAAAGAAAACGAAAATTGTAATCACACTTGTTTAAAAATATATTTTTAAAGAATAATTTTAAAATTTTAAAATAAAATTAAAAGACTTATAATAAAAATATTTTTTTTCAGATAATCATAAATTAAGATAGTCTTTTATAAAAAGATATATTTTCATCAGAACACCTTTTTTAAAAAAAGATATTATTTTACAAAAAAACACAACGAAGAGGAGTATATTTTTCAAAGAGTTATATTCGAAACAATAATTTATATGATTACCCTTTTCTAAATGGTTGCATCCGGTTAGAATCAATGAAAAAAATTACTCCTTTAGAGTAAATATGGGGAAAATTTTTCATTTCCCTATTATAGTTAGGCATTAGTTATATAATTTCTTATCATTAAAAACATTATTGTCATTTATTATGTGCTTTGAAAACTAACATCACTATTATCAATAACGTGGTAAAACTTATTTAAAACTAGTCATGCCCATAAGATAAATTTGAAACTTATTTAAATTGATTTATTTGTCAATTATTAATTAAATAAATAAATTGTATAATAAAAATAATTAAATATATAAAATAATATTGTTTTCTCCTATGGAGTTCACAATTATTATAGCAATCAAGATTAGTTATGTACCGAGTTGCACGAATCGGCCGATTTCGAGTGGAATCGGCCGATTTAAATCGGATCGGTGTCGCGCTGATCCGATTTCGGGGCCGAATCGGTCGGCCCCGAA
>JAURVB010014421.1:0-10843 GCA_033002965.1 Piper betle | reverse complement strand
CAACTGACAAAGATGTTCATCTTAATGCGGGGGTTTGTTTAAATAGAATAATTAAGTCAAGTACAAACAAAAAATTAGTGTCTAGGATTGATTATGGGGTAAGCCGAGTGTGATGACCATTGATAGAAGGTATGATGCAACTATGTTTCTAAAGAGAAGCAAAAAATGGCCCACTTCAAGGTGGGTACATGAGATATGAATAATTCTCCTGCTGCTATATACACTGTTTCAGAAATCATTCCCTTTGTAAGAATGTAGAGATTATCTGATAGGCTTTCTGATTAACTTTAGTATTGAAAGAAGTGTATAATTTTTAGCTACTAGGATAATTGTGTTACATTCTTTGCATGTATTGGCTTTATGAAAAGAAGATGACCTGAATATCATTCAGATCTGTTGGGTTCTTTGGAATTTTGAAGGCTTTGTTGATTTCTTCAGGTTTCTTTTGGTTATAGCGTTAGCTTATTAAACACTATGGCCATTAATAGTCAAAGTGTAAGTGGTTGTATTTTATATTTTGCTAAAGGAGTGGAATTTACTTTTTATCTCATTTATTTATGGGTAAACTTCCTTAGTATATTTTTGGTGAATTTTTATAAATGGGTTTACCCTGTGTTAGGTGCAAGTGAGCCCAAACTGTTTGTCGCTACACTAAACAAGCATGCCACAGAGAAGGAAGTTGAGGAAGTAGGTTTTCTATTTTGCTTAAGCTTTTGACGAGTCTTTTTAGCATATGATACATATTTGAACAAAAGACTGAAATATAATCTTTATTTCAGATATTTGCTCCTTATGGTCACGTTGAAGACGTATATCTTATGAAGGATGATTTCAAACAAAGTCGAGGTGTTAAGCTCTATGGATTACAATTTCTTATGTGTTTTATCCTTGCTTCCTTCTAATTTTTACATGTTTAAGCCTTTTTAACTTTGAAGACTGACCTTTATATTTTTATGTAGGTTGTGGCTTTGTCAGGTTCTCTAATAGGGACATGGCAGTGGCAGCGATGAATGCTCTCAATGGAACTTATGTGATGAGAGTATGTTTGTTTAGTTTGTCAATCTTCTCATGTGCATGTCGTTTTTGACGGTGTCATCCGTCATCGTAAGTGTAGTTTTCTCAATGTGTTTATGTTTCAATAATTAGGGTTGTGAGCAACCAATAGTTGTTCGGTTTGCTGAGCCTAAGAGGCCTCGAGGTGGAGACTCCAGGTTAGCATCTGCAACTTTGTGACTCTTATAGATGCCATTATGAGCTGATATGGAAACATTTTGCAATTTGTTTTTCAGGCCTGGCCCTACTTTTGGGGGTCCTGGCTTTGGTCCTCGATCTCAGCAACCACCACCAATAAGGTTCTTCTGAAAGTGATGTTCAAGAAAAAAATTTGTTTTTTGTTTTTATTCTGTTGTATGCCTTTTTCTTTTGTGCTTAGACAAATTGTTCCTTTTCTTCAGGTCATCATCCAATATGGGTGATTTTGAGCATGGTTCATCAAGTCCTTGGCACCCAATGAGTCCTCATCATGGGGTTCCATCTTCTCAGTTTAGTTCAAATGCATTTGTGAGTCACTTGCCATCAAGGGGTGCTGTAATGCCTATCTTCTGAATCTTAGATGTTTTTTTTTAAAATTTAGCAATTGCTTAGTTGAATATGGCTCGTGTCTTAATGACATAGTGTTGATTGGTGGATACCATTTATTAAAGATAACTGTGTTTTTTAAGGTTTTAATTGTTTCCAACCAACAAGATGAGGATTTTTTGTTCCTAAAGGAGCACAACTTTGCATATATCTTCTATTCCAAATGGCTGGTTTTGCAGTGCTTTTTACTTTAAGCTTTACTTTATCTAACTTTTTGAACGATCTAAAAAATTAACAGGTTTCAATTTTTAGGTTGGATCTGCAGGATCTCTAGGAGGCCCCACTTCAGTGAACAACTCTCTTCCTAACATGAATGCAGCACTATCTACATCGCAACAGGTTGTGTTTCATTACCTGGTGTAAGATCTGGTTTAAGAATGATGGTTTCATTGTTCAATTTTCTTCCATTATGATTTTGATATGTAGGGTTTCAACTCATCAATGCCTCCCATGCAGCCTTTTGGCCAGCCAATACCTCCTCTACAGATGCTTCAGCAGCCATCTTCTGTACACCTTCAACCCCAACTGACTTCACCTTTTCCACAAATGCAAAGTTCTCAGACACCAATTCCACAGCTTAATCCCATGCAGCTTGCTCAGCCTGGTGGTCCTGTTCCGTTACCAAATCTAAGTTTACCAGCTGGTATAAGCGGACAGCAATCTGTTTCTCAGCCTCAGCCTCAGCCTTTACAGGCTGGTCTGCAATCTTCTTTAAACATATCAAGCCAACAACAGTTGCAGTCTAATATTAGCACTTCGGGTCCTAATAGTCAGAATCCACAGTTGCTTCAGCCTCTTCAACAGGTGGCATCTCAGGTGCGACCGCAGCAGCAGTCACCAGCTGTACCCTCTGGTTTTCACTCTATTCCACAACAAGCATTTCCTCAGCCACAGCAACAGTTGCATTTGATGCAGCGGCAGCCGTCAACTCAAATCCAACAGCATAATCTCCAAGCTACAAGCAAACCACAGGTAGGTTTGTCCGTGTATTTAAGTATGTAGCTTGTCTTTTGCTACGAATCATTTTGGAATCGAGAACTTGTGTCCAGTGTAAAAATTTTGGAAGCTTTTTTACAAAATTATATTAATTATATATTTAGAGTCTTCTAAATGCAGTCACAAGCCTAATAATAGAATAACTGACTACAGTAGACATAATAAACGGATGTGCCTTGAAAATTTTAAATCCTCTTTTAGATATCAGCACATCCTTATACTATTTCCTACTATCTTTAGTTTTTTCCGTGATGAATTTTGAACATTGATTTCATTAGCTTGTTCCTTGACAAATATTTGTATGAGTAATATTAGTTCCTGGCAAGGTTTGCAGCAATACGTCGCTGACATATAGGTATTGGCAGCGAGCCAGCACTGTATATGACGGTGATACAAATGTCGCCGATGTCGCCAATAAGTTGGTGATATGTCACCGACATATCACGACAAATAGAAATGGGGGGGGGATGAGATAGGATGAGGCCGCGGCGGGATCTCGTCTCGGAAGATGTCTGAGATGGAACACGCGTCCCTGAGAAGGGAAGGAAGAGGGGGAAGCAAGGAGGAAAGAGGGGCAGAGAGAGAAAGGGATTGGGGAGGGGGGGCGGTGGGGGAGGGAAAGGGCTGGGGGTGGGCTGTGGCTGGGGGAGGGAGTGGGCTGGGCGGCAGCCAGCAGGTGGGAGGGAGCTGGGCAGTGGGTGGAGCAGGGGAAGGGAGCTGGGCGGCAAGTGAAACAGAGGTAGAGGGTGGGCAGGGAGCGGGCGGCGTAGGGGTGGGAGAGGGTTGGGCGGTGGACATGTGAAGTGGACTGCTGGGTGGGGGGTGGGGGGATATATATATAAAAACTATCTTTTTTAAAAAAATTTTATAAACAAATAATCAATTTTATACAAATGTTACATCAAAAAGTTTGTATGTTGCTGTAAATATTTGTTATGAGTACTTTTAATAAATTATTTATTGTAAATATTTTTTGTAAATTAATGTGAACTTATCTATAATACTTCTATAGATCATTTAATGTAAATAATTTATATAAATTGTTTCTTATATAAATTTAAGTTTTACACTTAATATTTTTGTTTATCCCAATCCTACTTGTTTAGCTTTTAATATAAATTTCACAAATTATACCAAAAAAAGAACTATAAGACGAAAATATGCACCTAAGATAAAAAAATGTAAATCGGATGTGTCATTAAGTTAAAGGATCATTTAATTATGATTTTTTGAATAAAAATATTACTTTAATTGTTAATTTAAATTATATGTTCATAGAATTGGCCGGTATTATATATTATATAATTATTTATATTAGTATTTCCCAGAATCTCTCCGAGATCTCTCTTTAGCCCTTTCAAGATTAGTTCGAGAACTGAAAGGGTGAACTACTATATTATGAATATGCTTATGAATGTAAGATTAATGAAATGGTTTCAGTTGTTTGTATTTAACATCTGCTATATATTATTATAATTATATTTTATCTATAGATGGCAATTTCATAATATCTCTGATATATCTTCAATGTGTCTATAAGAGGGCCTGCTGATACAATACCAACATCCAATGTGACAAACCTTGGTTTGTGTCTTCCTGTAGTGTTGAAAGCTTAGAACTATTCATCGTGCTTCTTTTTCAAGTTGATTTACTAATTATATCCCTTATAATATTGTCTAGACTTCATGGAATGCAATCACTCCACAAACAATGGGTAGCTCTGCTGCTGCACCTCGACTGTTGCCGCACCTACAGGCTTATCCTCCACTACTATGGCTGCTTCTGTCACTCCTATCGCTTCTCTGACATGTAATTGGACGGAGCACACTTCTCCAGAAGGTTATAAATACTACTATAACAGTGTAACCAGTGAAAGCAAGGTTAGACTCCTTTGTCACAAAGTTGTTTGGATCATCATTACATTATGGTGAAGAATTCTGACCGTTAACAACTTTTGCATGGGCTATTTTCAGTGGGAGAAGCCCGAAGAGTTGGCTCTTTTTGAACAGCAACAGCTGCAGCAGAAGCTGCTTCTGCAGCAGCAACAAAAACTTGTAGTGCAGCCTATGCAACCGCAAATGCAGGGACAACCTGTTGTTCAGGCTGGGTCTAACCAACAGGCTTCTCAAGTTCAGCAAACGCAGATACAAGTTCATCCTAGGCAACCACAACAACTACAGATTCAGCAACCTTCTATGGTTAGTAATTTGCTTCTGGGCTTCTCTTGATGGGTCATTTGCTGAGCAATTATTATCTGTCATTGACTTTGATCATTTGAATACCAGTATCACGGATCTGCAACATCTGGCCAGCATAATGTTCAGGTTAACTTTTACTTTCGACACTGTTCAATGAAGGTGGAATTTTAATATTTTTAATGCATGGTGCTAATTTTGTGATTATCTTCCCTGCTTAATTTTTTAATGTGGCATGTTTACGTAATGGTATAAGAGGAGGTGACTTAGCGAGATAGGAACTGCATTGCTGACTTCAATTTTTTAGTTGTGGATGACTTTGATGGTGCCGATCATCTAATTTGCGTGAAAGCTTGTTAAGGATAATTATTTTACCTTAAGTTGGATGATTTCTGTATGGGTATTTATACAGTTTTCTTTCCTTTATAATTTGCAAATAATGTGATTTTGTGAGAAATAGAAGTCAGTTTCTAGCTTTTTGTTGAATTTTATTCTTATATGCTTTGATGAAGCCATCTATGTTGGCTAGAACATGTGCAAACACGTTCACCTATGTCGTCATTAGGAGATATGTAATCATTTTTGTGCTGGTGAAACGGCTTGCAAAATAAGCTCCGTTGATAACCAAAATAACTACGGATTAAGACTTGCAAGTAGACTATTTTTTATGAGAAAACCAACCACAATCTGAAGAGGTCGTCAACCTCAACACATATGCTTAAATATGTGAATGATGATGAAAAAATCATGATGCACATATACTAGACATTTTACAGGCAAAAATACACAAAAATTGTACTTCAACAAACAAAACAGAATCAAATACAGGTGAAAGAGGAAATAGAGTCAACTTCTAGCTTTTTGTTGAATTTTCTTCTTATATGCTTTGGAGCCGTCTATGTTAGGCTAGAACATGTGCGAACACGTCCACCTATGTTGTCATGAAGTGATATGTAATGATGAAAAGTGGGGGCAAGGAAGATTGAAAAGAGGATGTGGATGGAAGTAGTAATTTAAGGCATTGGAAATATAGAATTAAGTATTGATTTGGTCTCATAAAACGAGATGAAATGAAGCAAAATGATCTGTAACTGCGACCCCAATCATTTAGGATCAGGCAGATAAGAAAGAAGAAGAAGATGCTTTGATGGGGATTTTGTGAGGAAAGAGGGACAGGTATATGTTTCTAACCTGGCCATGGCAGATTAGGGGAGGGTGTGTGCCTGTGTGTTTTTGTAAGCTTTTGATTGCACTTATGGGGATGGTGTTCCTTGGAGGTTTTAAGCTGTACCTATAGCAGAAGCTGGGATTAAAATCTTATCTTTCCTCGTCTATAATTGTTTTATTTAATTTCATTTTTTTAGATAAATTAAGAGAAGAATTGATAGACTTTGGGGAGAAGGCTATTCAAGGGAGGCGGAGACCTTAATTGTTTAGAAGTTGATTTCTTCTTTGAAGAAGATAGTGGTGATGGTTTGAATGTGGACCATGTTTATGGGCTATTAAATTTATGCTAAGAGGTCATTTTGACAATTTTTGGTGTTACAAAGTTTTAATGTAAATGCATGCAGAAAGGCCATTTAGAATGCTAATTTGTCACTCTGATTCTGGTGTCTTCTTAGCTCTTCTCTAAATTGTTGATTCTGTTTTTATGGTTATTTGAAAAGTAATATTTTTTAGTCATAATGCAAAACTAATGGTAAAAGTTGCACCTGCACCATTTTTTTATTTTTTATTTTTTATTTTTATGCAGGGCGTTAGTTATAGCCAACCAATGGGAAATAATCTAGTTACTGAGCCTTCTCGCTTGCAACAGGTAGTTACTTTATCTAGTAGAATAGGTACATATCCAATTTCTTGTTTTTTTTAAGCGTAGAGATATCAGTGAGTTTGTCGAAATATGTGTATTTGAGTTTTATGATTCTGCCTTCGACGTAGAGATTTTGTGATCACATTTCAGTACTGGTCTGCATGTCAAAACGTTTGTTAGATCTTGCTTCATATTAGTCTAGATTTTGATCAGATCATATGGAGGACACGAGATGGCTCTGAGTTCCATAAATTGAAACTCTGTTGCAGTTTTGAGTTGAAATTTTCAGCTTCTAGCTTGAAAGCTTATTAAGATTGAAATTGAGTAGCGTATTCTTTTGGTGACTCATTAGTTTCCGACGGTTTGATAACTTCTCTATGATACATGTGTAATGTTATTTTTTTCACACTAGTTTGCGTGTCTTTTTGCTTCTAACACATGATTACAGTTTGTGTTTTCTTCCTTCGCACGTACATTTTGTCATACTTCTATCTCATGACATGATGTAGGGTCTTCAGTCTACTCAAGAGTGGATGTGGAAAAATAAACCTACAGGTTTTACATCGTCTCATAATTTTTTTTTAATTTTTTTGTCTTCTTTGTCATGATTGTCATTGCCAAGAACTTTGGGATATTTGTTATGGGTAAAATCTGCCTCCCCTTGCTGCTTGGGTAGAGTGTTGAACTTTTTGTTAGCAAATCTTCTTGGCAGCCGATAGAATTCTTTCTTTTTTTGGCAGGAAATTGACACATCCATTGCAGGGGTATCGGCACGAACAACTTGACAGACTAGCTGGTTCTGGTCACGGTGCTGATGCCAAGTAATTTTTATTTCTGCATGAAATATGATGATAATGGCATTTGCTGTAGCCTAATCTTTCTGGTCAATGTGGCATTCTCTTCTTTTTCTCCGGCGTTTATATGTTCTGTTGCAATTGAGTAGGCTGCGAAAACTAGTTTATGAAGTGGGAGTGGGGGCGCGTACATTCATTCCCCAATCGCCATGCCTTACACTTCTTCACCCATGAAGTAACTATCTGTTAGACGAAACCATGCATGCGGAGCTGTACCAAAATATTTAGAGTTAGGCGTGAGTCAACTCATTAATAATTTAAATAATTTTTATAAAATATATTAATAATTTAAATAATTTTTATAAAATATATTAATAATTTAAATAATTGTAAGCAAGAGTATATATTTTGTTTGTTATTCACTTAAAGTGCAATTTTTTTTTGCAGTTATCGTTATTTATATGTTCAATATGATATTTTAATTTTTAAAAACATGAATGTCTAAAAATAATAAATGGATTATAAAATAAAATTATTATACATTTAATCTTATATTTAGTTATATTGACAAATAAAATTTGTTTTCCCGTGATTGTACTGAATATATATCCACTAAATTAAAGGTTTTAAAATTTTGGTGAAGCCGTGGTTGGTGTGGGCTTGATGCATGAATAGTGGGCTTTAAACCGTAATAACTAGTTACGTAAGTGCAATTGCAATCGGATTTACGAGGCCATACATAGCACTTAGTCTCGTAAGTGAAGTGTATTAGTGGCATTGATAATATGCCCTCTCTTTTATATTTTGCATGATTGTACAACAAAGAAAAAGCACTGGCTTTAAGTTAAAGCTCCTCGGCTTTGCTAATCGAAACTATGGAGGAGATAAGCAGTCTAATCAATGGGATAAGCGTTAAACATTGATCCTTTTTAATTGGGGACGGTCCACACTGCCAAGCGTTTAGTTGATATATGCAATACAACAATAATAATAATAATAACAACAAATAAACATAAGAGAAAACAATGAGGAAGGTGGGAGGGGTGGAGGAGTTTGATAATTGGAGACGGGGAGAGGAAGCGGCTCTGTCTGCTCCTTCCCTTCCTCACCTTCACCCCTCCCCCCTCCCCCAAACCCGTCCGTTCCTACTACCATGGTTGCATGAATCGGAATCGGAATCGGAATCGGTTTTCCGGTGAATCGGAATCGGAATCGGAATCGGTCTGAATCGGCTAAGAATCGGTTCAGTTGAATCGGTCTAAATTAATTTAATCAATCATATATAATAATTTGACAATTCATAATATAAATATATTAAAATTAGGTATTGATGTTATTTGATATAATTCTGTGTATTATAGTTTATGATATTTTTAAATATTTTTTAAGATTTTTTTAAATTATTTAGAATTAATTATTATTTTTGACTCGAGTTAGACTCGAGTCAACTTTTAATTACGAGAATGCCACCCTCCGCTCTTTACCCCCCTCCACCGCCGGCGGCCCGGTCGGCGGCGGCCCGGTTGGCCGGCAGCGGAATCGCGGCGGAATCGCGGCAGATCGCGGCGGAATCACGGACGGCGGAAGGGCGGAGCGGAATCGGGCACAGCGTCGGACGGCGGAAGCGCGGCGGAGGGCGGAGCTGAGGTCGGAATCGGGCGGCGGTGGCGTGGTCGGACGGAGCCGCGGTCGGACGGCGGAAGCGCGGCGGAGGGCGGCGGAGCGAACGCGACGGCGGAGCGGGGGAGACCGGGTAGGTTTTTTAAATCCAAATTACCATTTTACCCATGCTTAAATAATTTAATAAAAATCATACCTAGGGTATTTTGGTAATTTCATAAAAAACCGATTCCGATTTAAATCGGCCGATTTCGATTCCGATTTAAATCGGTCGGAATCGGCCGAACTCGGCCGATTCCGGGGCCGATTCGGGGCCGACCGAGTCGGCCCGAAATCGGATCGGCGCGGCGCCGATCCGATTTAAATCGGCCGATTCCGCACGGAATCGGCCGATTCGTGCAACAGTGCCTACTACTACTACTCCTTCCTTCCCCGATACCCATCACTCTGCTAGTAATGGTAACTCCACAAGTGGTTGCTAGCCGAAATGCTCACTTTGCGTCGTCATGAGCTTATTAGTTGATTGTTTTGTTAATGCCATCATTTGCTTTTGTTGTGCGACTTGGAGAGGGAGGGTATTGGATTGTCATGGTGACATGGATCCATCTCCTTTTTTCCCCCATTTTTTTATCATCACTTTGATTGCAGACTTTGACGGATGACCGGAGTCAGGCACTGCACTGCGTATCTCGGCCATTGTCAACGCCAACTCCACCTTCACAGCTAGTGCAGCTCTGCTCGAGGTAAATTATTCGCCTCCGCCTTGGACGAGAAAGCCTGTTTCTTTTTGCTTGCACTTGGCCATTGGGAGGCTGCTGATAGTAGTTGTGTTGAGCACTCCAGGAAGATGGTCATCTTGGAAACTCAATCTCTTCCATCGCCAATCCCGCCCGCCCGCGACGGTGCTGTTGCCGCACAGCCAAAGATTGAGCTATATCATTGCTGCTATGGAAAAGCTTTAATACGTTGAAGGACCGAGCTGTGCTGGGTTGCAGGGGAAGGAGGTGGTGGGAAGAAGAGAAGAGAGTTCATTCGGCGATGTTGGATAGGAGCCGAATAAAAAGAGATCTGGCCAAGGCTCGACGGGTGGGGAGGAATCGGGGCTCGGAAGTGCTACAGCTACACGGCGGCTTCGTTCCAATGGGATTCGACTTTGCCCCACTTGTGAAGCTTCTTGTCGGTTCTTTTTACTGTTCTTGAACGAGAGGAAAGACAGTTACTTGCCCCCTTTTTTACCATTCCGCACTATTACTTGGTGACTCTGATCTTCTCAGCAAGAACAGGAGGACCTGTTTTTGTTTATACCTGCATTAGTAGTGTTTTGCTTCATTCATAGCAGCAATTTGGCATTTTACCATACAGAAACGACGGCTTTAGCCACAAAGTAGAAGACGGCGAAGTAGAAACTAATGCACATTGCCATTTCTAGCTCACGCTAAACTGGTTGATTGCGAATGCTGGTGATCATTCGACCACCCCTCCATGATTGATCTTCTACCATTACTTTTTTTCAATTTTTCACAGATTTGGCAGGAGCTACGTACAGATGGGGGAGAGATTCAGAGTGTGGATGCCCATTCTCCGCATGTCGTCGGACGGAGGCACACGCCTTCTTCCTACCCTTTAGCGTGGCCAAGACCAAGAAATTCCTATACAAGCCCAAGCCCTTCCAGTCCTTGTCCCGTGCCATGCTCCAACGCTTTGTCACTACTTATTTCACTCTCCTCTCCAACAAGTACCCTTGCTGGAATAGAAGCCATGGTGCAAACCATTTCATGGTCTCTTGTTGT
>JAURVB010014419.1:0-23209 GCA_033002965.1 Piper betle | reverse complement strand
TGAAGCGCCTCAACTAAAATTTGATAAGTGGTAGCATCTGAAAGATGTTCACCATCAAGTAGAGAGAAGGAAACCTTTGGAGCAATAGGAGTCTCAACTGGCTTAGCACCAAGTAAAGAAGCATGGTGAAGCAAATCAATAATATACTTTGATTGAGATAATAAGAGGGAGTCTTCTTGGAAATGTGCTTCAATACCTAACAAATAGTGAAGATGACCCAGATTCTTCATGGCAAAAGGGGCTTGTAGCTTAGAGATCAAAGATTCCAGATCAGACATGTGAGATCCCATGAGCATGATATCATGGGCATGGACAAGAACATAAACAATAGTGGAATCCTTGCAATATACAAATAATGATGAGTCTATTGTTGAACATTTAAAGCCAAGAGTAAGTAGAAAGCCAACAAGACGATGATACCATACACGAGGAGCTTGTTTTCAACCATAGAGAGCTTTATGAAGTTTGCACACATAAAGTGTATTTTGAGAATCAATATAGCCAGGAGGCTGAGACATGTACACATCTCCTTTAGAAAACCATGTAAGAAGCCATTTGAGGCATCCAGTTAAAGCATAGGTCACGACCGAGACAAAGCAATAGAGAGAATTGTTCTCGCTGTTGTAGGTCTTACCAGAGGACTTAATGTCTCAGAATAGTCCAAAGCTTCCTGTTGATGAAAGCCTTTGGCCACCAACCTGGCCTTATAATGATCAATGAAACCATCAAGTTTCATTTTGATTCGGTAAACCCACTTGCAGCGAATTATATTTATTGAAGTTGTTTGAGGCACAAAAGACAAAGTGTGCTGCTCAAGGAGAGCTCGATACTCATCATCCATTGCTTGATACCATTCAAGAGATTTAGAAGCTTGTAGATGAGGGGTAGGTTTAGCAGGTGATGGCAAAGGACTGGTACAAAGGCTGGAATATAAGGATGGAGAAAGAGGAAAGAGAGCAATATGACGAGAAGAGGGCGAAGAGGAAGAAGGGGAGAGGGGTAAGTGAAGGGAAGGCAACAATGGTAAGTAATAGCAAAGGAGGGACGAGTAGTTGGCTGGGGGAGAAAGAGGAGATAAAGGAGGGAGAGATGACGATGAATTAGGAGGAGATAGGGATGAAGAGGAGAGCGGTTGAGGAGGGGGAGAATTTGTAGGAAGAGATATGGATGAAGTTGGTAAAAATATATGTAGGAGGGGAAGAGTCATAAGAGGGAAAGATAAAGAAGGTGGATCTTCCTTTGACCTGATCACATCTTGGAGAGAATCTTTGAAAGGGAAATTAAGCTCATCAAATATAACATGGCGGCTAACCAGGATTTTGCTGGTTTGTTGATTTAAGCAAAGATAGCCATGATGGTTTGATCTATAGCCCAAAAATACACAACGTGAGATGTATACTGTTGTTTATATTTGGTCTATGGTCTTAAATATGGGTAACATGAACATCTAAAGAACTTAAGAAAATAGTAGTTGGGTAGACATCCAGTAAGCTTCTCATTGGGGGATTAATTATTAAGTACTAGAGTAGGAAGTCTGTTCATGAGATACACTATAGTTTGAAATGCTTTGACTCGATAAATCTTTGGTACTGAACTAAAGGCAAGAAGAACAAGTCCTATTTTTAGCACATGTAGACATTTACTCTCAACTTAGCCCATTTTCTTAGGAGTATACGAACAGGAGTGTCTATGTGTAATGCCAAACTTATGAAACAAGACATTAAATTGTTGGTTCATGAATTCTTTTCCTTCAATAGTCTTTATTGATATAATTTTGTGGAAAGCATAGTTCCGACCATAGTCTTAAATTGTACAAAAAAAGTGAAAACTTGAGACTTATTATGCAAAGGAAAGAACCAAGAGAATCTTGTAAAAACATCAATGATTAATAGATAATATCAAAAACCTATAGTTGATACAATAGGGGAGGTTCCCCATATATCCATGGACAAGAGTTCAAGAGGTTTAGTAGACAAAGAGGAAGAAGGCATAATAGTAATCGACTACTCTTTGCTAGTTGATAGGACTGACAATAGGAAATTGACTTAGAAGATAAATTAAGAGATGCAGAATTTTTCCTAGGACATTAGCAGCTGGATGACCACACCGAAGATGCCATAAATCTTCAGGCGATAGAAGCATGGAGAGCTCAAACAGACTTGAGGGGAGCATCCAAGGGCTTTTTTATTGACAGTCAAGGGTAGAGTCCATCAATGGAGGCCTCTTGGTGGAGGATGGTCTTGGATTTCTGATCCTTAATAATAAAATGAAAAGGGTGAAACTCAAACAAACAGTGGTTATCCTTTGCAAACTATGAGAGTGATAATAAATTATGAGAGATAGCAAGCACATGCAAGACTTGATGAAGTTGAAAATCAGACTTATCAGATGATAACAAGGAAGAACCAATACAAGAAATTTGCAAGCCTAAACCATCTCCAACCCGGCATTAGTTGGGACCATGAAATTCAATTTGGATATGCAGATTGTTGACATCATGAGTGACATGATTGATAGCACTTGAATCAGTCAATCATTTATTGGAGGTGAAGAAATTGAATATATATGATAACATGTAAATAAGATAAAAATTTATCTTATAGTGGAATGGATCAATAGATAAGAGTCACCACACTCGCTAGTTAAGATTTGATCACTAGAAAAAGTTTGATTTCCAGGACTTATCATCCATCTACTTGGAAACATCATAACTTCTTATTTTTTCTCTTTTTGACATTAGGGATAAGAGGTAATATTTATAGGCTTTTCTATCATTATCTCAAACTAACTAATAAGATAAATATCAAGATATAATATTTAATTAACTTGAGACAAAGTCAAAGTTAATCTCTTGTTTGATTTGGTGAGTCCACCCCCTTATGGGTGTCTCCACCAAAAATACTCTAACATGTGGCATCAGCAATGATGTGCATGGCAGACAGTTGACATGATGGATTGCGTCCTTGGAAATTCATATTCAATCTATTAAAGCAATCAATGGCTAGATGACCTGATTTAAAACAGATCTAATAGATAGGTCGGTTAGGGATATATAGTAGCTTATATGTAATCGTTGTTCCCTAGACTATAAGTGAAGATCATACATCCCTTAAATTATTTTACTTCACTACTTGTATCTACATTATTTATTCACAAAGACTTTATAATGTTTTAGACTTATATACAGTTTATAATAGTTCTACTATCACCCAAATATTACTTTTGATATATAAAATGATGACTTTCCTAGACACGCCCCTCATCACCAAATTATCATGATTGTAGGTAGCAAATTAATGAAAGAAACATCATCTTGCTATCTCAAATAAAGCCAAAAGTAACTAAGGGTGGGTACTGAGAAGCAATTCTGCTTCGAAGTTCTCACTCAGTGGAGAAGTAGGGATCATTTTCTCACTATCTTCTTGGTTGAAATAACACACATGGTATGAATTACATTTCATTGTAGATAGAAATTCACATAGAAAATAACTCACATAAAGCGTATATCCTTTATCAACACTAGACAAATTTAAGTCCAATTACCACTCAGGTAATTGACCTAAGACAACTAGTACAATTACAACTAATGCAACTGTCTAAGTCTCATTTCAGGTTATATGAGATTATGGCTGTGGGAAACTACATCAACTATTTTTGAAAATGGTCTCATCTCAATCTTTTATTGAGGTGACATTTGTGACTTGAAGTACTTATGTCACATCTCTTAATGCTACTCAAGCACTCAAGGCGAATGCTCGGTGAGAAAGTCATTCATCCTATTTGACATACTATCCCTTGTGTTAGTGAACACACATTATACAAAATCATTGCAAATTTTGACAAACACATCATCAAGTATATATGTTAGCTTCAACATCTCAAATACCATCACAAAATATCATTTTTTTCAATTTATATTTCTCAACAAATGATACCTTTTATGTGATAACATAAAATTTCATCAAAATAATGTTCTCAAAAGCAATATTGTTCAAGATATCATTTATTTGGTATATGAGATTAAAATTTATTGCTTCACAAAAGCAACAAGAAATAATCCCTTAATAGTGAATAAAACTATTTTAACCAAATTATTTCATATTGCACTTCCTTGTGGAACACTAAGGTCTATATAAATGTAAAACAATAAATTAGGCATTTATCATGAATAATATAACAATATTTGAGCTTGTTTGAGTGCTTGATAAGCTTTGATGTATTATGGGTCGAGCCGAGCACGTCCAAAATTCATGGTATTTGGGTTTGGCTCGTGTTCGGCTTGCTATGTTTTCTAGCCGAACGAATATTTGTGTTAGCCTCGTGCTTGACTTATATAGGATCAAAATTTTCTTTCCAACACTATATAAGTTCAATGTGACCTCAATAGTATTGATGAGTTGAGTATTTTTTCGTGTTTGAACACATCGAGCTCGAGTTTCGAGCCAAGCCGAGTCTAACACTCCTTAGCTCAAGCTATGTTTGTTGTTCAACGAGCTATCCATTTTGAGCCAAGTATTTTTTCGAGCACATAATTAACAAGCATGAGTTCAAGCCGAATCAAGCCGAACATAAAATGCTTGCGAGCAGGTTTAGCTTGTTTACATCCCTCCTCAGCATATAAGTTATATTTTTATCCATGAAATGATTTGCATTATTAGGATTTGTTCCTAATTAGCTTTAAACGAGTAATTAATTTGTAAATTAACATATGTAAAACCCGCAACTCGAGTCAGGGTTTTATAGTCGTTAGCCGGTCGGTTTGACCGTAGTTCGAGTTGGTTCAGCTTTCAGAACACGTGTGCGGGGCCGAGGCCGACCGTGTGCACGTGCTATGAGGGTTTATGTATACCCAAGTATCGATGATAGCGTCAGATACGCATCAGCAGACTGAGTTATCAGTAGATATGAGAGTATACAGTTGATGATTTTATTTTATTTTTATTGTTGTGACCGTAGAATTAGTTTAGGCCGAATAACGCATTAGGACGCGTTAGATGGTATTCGGGTGGGTTATTAGTTATACGACATGTCATTTGGATGTTGTGATATTTTGTTTGATTTTATGGGATTTTTCCCAATTTTTCTAGATTTTTCTAGGATTTATTCCGAGTCCGTTATCATTCTTGACTCGAGCCGGTGTCGAGTCAAGTCTTATTTACAACTTTGCCACCGCCCTATACTTCTCATCTTCCTCCCCCAACCCGCGTTTTCACCGCCGCCGCCCTTGAGAATTTTGCCACCGCCGTCGACGCCACCTCGCCGCCGATCGACGCCGCCCAGCCCGGTCGTGCTGTCGCCTTGCCGCCTCGACCACGCCCGGCCACCGTCCAGCCGTCGCGACGCCGGAAATTGCCCTCGATTTCCTGCCGTTCCCGACGCGATTCCGCCGCCGTCTGCGCCGGACTGCCGCCGCCGTGACGTTGGAGCTTCTCCCCTCGACTTCCCCTACCTTTCCCCCCTGCTTAGCGCCGCCGTCGAGGCCGGCCGTGGGTCTGATCGGAGCGGCCGACCGCCCCGACCGCACTCGACGCCGCCGTCGGTGGCCATCACCGCCGCGGCTGCCCTCGTCGTCACCACCATTGGGTCCAGCTCACCGAGACGGTGCTAACCCCTACCTCCGATTGCCTCGCCGGAGCAGTCACCGGAAAACCACCGGAGCTGCCGGAAAACTGCCGGCACAGTCGCCGGAAAATCGCCGACTCGCCTTCACTGCCTTCGTCCGTCGGCACCGATTTCAGCGCCGATCGCGAGGTGGTTCTTCCTTCATTTTTAGAATTATTACATACATGTTGTGGTCATAGTAGCATATTAGAATTAATTTTATTAACTTCATGATTTTAGTTTAATTAATCGTGATTATGATAAACATGTGATGATTAGCGTAAATTGTGTTGTGTGATGTAAATGCTCACTAATGAAATTGTTAGTAAACCATGGAATAGTTAATTAAATGCTTGTTAACTAGTTAATTTATGAATTTGTATGAATTAGGTTTTGCATGCTAGCATTAAGTTAAACAGATTAAATTGATTAAACCATTGTCACCTAATTAGAATAGGTATGCTTTGAAATTGGAATTAAAAGTGCTAGGTAATAAGTAACATATGAAATGATAAAATTATTAACTTGCTTGACAATTAGAGATGTAGGGTAATTGTCGAGATGATTGTCATGTTTGATTAGATGATTGTATGCATGTGGATATATTAGTTATATAGGCGTGCATCATATATGTATGGGCGTTAGTAAATAGTTATGTTCATGTAGGTTCGTTGCAGGAGCTCGCCGTCTAGGCACGAGACTGCGCTTGGAGCTTCTGACAGGTCCGTTAGGACACGCTTCTCAGGTTTTATCGCTCTATTCTATCGGTGATTTGATTTATTGATCGTAGGACGTGTCAGGTGGATGATTTATTGGACCCCACCTAACACGGGTCACCTGGTCGATGGTTTTCGGAATTAATAACCCTCGAGGATGAGATCCCTCGAGTTTGTTTTCGAAAATAAGATCCACCTCAAGTTGCCTTCGGGCCTATTATAATAAATCCCGACCCAGCCCTATAAATAGTTTTATCGAGTTTTCAGTGAGACAAGAGAAGATGAGTCGACTGCACGTACCATGAGCGGATGCCGTGCCAGTCAAAGCGGGCTCTGGATTAGTGCCAGCGGACTGTTCCATTCCCGAGGGATCCTGACAACTCCGCGTTTGAGTTCCTCACACCCGGAGGACGTGGAGGTTTACGGGTACTGTTTAGTACAGCGCATGTCCGGACTTGTGGTTCAAAGGGTACTAAAGGCGACTGCCTGAGAGTGCTCGGTCTACGTGCTCAAGGCCAGGAGTAATATGGAGGTTCGGAGAGGGCTTAGGATAAAATTTTATGTGAAGTACTGAAAAGAAGTGTCGTGAGCGGCACAGTACCAGATAGATCGGGATGCTGTTGAGTCAGCTGCTCGACGGCTCCTTTGTAGTTGCCCTTATGAGAGTTCTTGAGGAAGAATATATGATGGTTTGCTTTCCATGAGAGTTTGCTCTCATGTTCCAGTTTGATATTAGTTATTTCCGGACCAGTGACACCCGTTGCTGACATTTTTCTACTATATGTAGGTGAGGATGATGATTGGTGTATGCCGGCCTCGACGAAAGAGTAGTGCTTGCATTGCACACGCATACCTGGCGCCGCGCCGACTTTTGTGTAAGATATGATGTGGGTTGAATGATGCTTGTGATATACATGGTTGTGTACATATGCATGAGCTATGAGACTTGTAGATCTTGTTTAGAAATGTATGAATTTTCTTAGAAATGTTTTGGAAAAGTTCCAATGTCCAGGAATGATCAGCTATGTTGAGTTGAAAATGAACAAAAACATGATGAGCATGAATTGCAGGTGGGCGAGATGCCAATTACAATATGTGTGGATGATTTGAAGTCTAGTGTGATATAAATTATTGTTATATATATATATATATATATATATATATATATATATTGTGCCGTATTTTAACAGGTCATCCCCTTATTGCACTTTTAGGGGAGGCTCTGTCCGTTTTATTCCAGGTTTTATGAATTTTATTGTTGTTTTAATTATTTTGGTGTGCGGTGATTATCATGACATTCACGTAGTATCCTGTTAGGGTTTTGCATCTCATTCATATATTGTTTGCGCATTAGCGGCGTGCTCCATCTTGAGACGTCGAGAGGGTTATGTCGTAGCCGTTTAGGTTTTGGGTCAGCCAACTTAATCGGTTTACAAGTAGTTCGATCCTTTGTAACAGTTCTGGTCCGGGTTGAGAGTAAACCGGATTGGGGTGTTACAACATATATGCAATTTTATACATATAAAGTTATGAAGAATAAAAAAAATAACTTTGAAAGTTCATGCCTATACATTAATGATATATTTTCTTTAATCCTCAATAAATAATTAAGAAAAATTTGCTTCATTTATGCATGTTCTCAAATGACAAAAAAATATGCGTAAATATTCAATTTTCAGGATACTAAGAATTAATGACTAATATTATTGCATTAAGTCGCCTGAATTTTAAAAATAAAAATTGGTGCATTAAAATATATAGAATAAATTATAACAAAAAGTAAAAATCCTTTTCGTATTCATGTCAATTTTAACACAAAGTATAAACCAACTAGTATTTATGTTGATTTTAGCACAACGTATAAATTAACTAGTACACACATATCCTTATTTTTAAAATAAACGACTATTTATCTTATAAAAAATATAAGCGCTAATTTTTAAATGTAGCCAACATTGTAGAACATCAATTATGATATCACATATCATAATTGACGTTTAAAAAATTGTTAAAAAATTCATGATTTTGGATGACAATTAAATATAGATCATTTAACATAGTGCATTAAATGTTCATAATGATCTTTTATAATTATGCAACTAACGCAAAAATCTTGTCAATCCATCTTGTAATTGTAGAAAAGGTTATTCAACAATGGTCATTAATTGACAAAATATATTGTGGTTAACTTGAGGCGAATTAATGGTCATTAAGACAACTAGTAAAAGATGTCTTATGTAAACAAATATTTAAAGATAAACACATGCATCAATTGACTTTAAAAAAACAATTAATCCACACGAAGTTTTATGACTTCAATTTATATTTATGAATTCCATTTATGCTTAGATCATTTTCCAATACTTCAAAATAAGATTTCATTACTTTAGAAAATATAAAATCAAATCAACAAATAATGTGATCGAATGTTTATATATATAAACAGGCAAAGAGTTGTATGTGGTATTATTTTGTGTTGCTCCCACTTAGATTAAATTCCTATCATCAACTACATATTTATAAAGGTTGATATTGTAAAGTATTATAATTTTCAAAACCTTTCATACTTAATGAAGATTTTATAAATCAATTAATGAAACAAGACATCTCTCTCTCAATCTCATTCTTATGCATATGTTCACATATAAATATTGTAAAAAAACAATAAAAGAGTTCAAATATCAACAAAGGGTAAATATTATTACTCAACCTCTTAAAAAATAAGTCAAGATGTGAACATAGATTTACAACTTTCATAGTTGATCCAACTAAAACAAGACACAAAACCTTTGTTTAGAGTGCATCATAAAAATTATTGATATGAAGACATTTAGTTAAATGTCTTTCTTCCCACTTAATATGATATTATTGAAAATATAATCAAAATTACATAGTGTAATGATGAACTTAACCATCAAATAAGGATTTTGTTCTTAATTTCAGCAACTCTAGTTTGTAACGAAATTTATAGAACATATTGACAAACAATTATCCTTATTTTCACATTATTTCTCTAAACTAATTAAAGAAAGATAATAGTCTTACACAATAAACAAGAAATATTTGGTATTTATTAGATATTCAACCATATGCCAAAAATAAAAGGAGCAACAAAATACTTCATAACGATACAAAATTATTTAAATACCAAATTAAATATATAAATAAACCAAAAAATATGGTCATTTTAATGCCTTACCCTTAAAAAATAGGTATACATGTTAAACTAGTTAATCTAATAGAAGCTTGTTTCTAGTTATAAACTCATATAAAAATTTAAATCAAAAGGAATAATTTGAGCAATTTAACATACAACAAAATACATGTTTATTAAAGGTTTTGTAATACCTTTATTAGCCAATTATTTCACAATAATGATAACTATATAATGTAACAGAAATATACACTAATAAATCATTACTCAAACTTAATGATCATTTTAAAAAAAATCTATGCAAGTACCCACAATTATAATTATATTTGAATTAAAAAATAATCATTTATTTGCTTGAAAAGATTGAGGATAGGCAAAAAAGTGTTAAAAAAACATCTATTTGGGTAAAGGATTTTTTGTGGAACTTACAACGCCTTGTGTTATAATAGAGAATTTACAAAACAAGGGAAAGCTAATTATTTTTTGTGATTATAGGGTACCAAATTGTAAAACAAGATGACTTTATCCCGTGTTATAGTTTTTTTAAGTCTTTGCAATTTTCTATTTTATATTGATATACATGTAAAACCTCAGCTTCGAATTATAGTTTTTACCCGATTTTAGTTTTTTGGGGCCATTCTCCGAATTGATTCAAGCGAGCTTAAGTTAGGCTAATTTTCAGACCATGAGTATGATTAGATGGTCATATGAGCATGTTATATATGCTGCGTATGGCTGACATGCAGATGATAGTTTTAGCTATGATACAATAGAGCACAATTTATCAGTGTATACATGAGGTATACAAATTATTTTTTTATAGGTTAGCCAGGGTTTTAGGCGTAGATCTAAGCTGTTGTAGTGTTTAGTAGCTCTTTAGGATTTTTAGGGTATTTTATTTGCAAGCATTATAAGGATTTTGGATCATCGGATTGTGCCCCTGTGGGCTCGGCTATATTGAGTTTAGGGTTCGAGGCCCATTTAGCATTTTTCTCATGATTCCCGCCTATAGAGTCACTTTTAGTACTCTAGTCAGTTTTGACTTTGGATAGTCTCGATCCGACCTTTCTGTCCATATGTATATTGAATATACCCATAGGTAGGCCCCACTAGGCCACTAGTTGTAAGACATCTAGGTTGTGCCACATGGCATAATTTGAGCCATCCAGTCAGCCAACGCTAAACCCATCATTTTTAGCTATTTTTCTCCCATTTTTGGAGTTATTCACCCTTAGCGCTGCCGCCACTTTGGTTCTCCTCCTGCCTACAGATGTGGCCACCTCATGGTCGGCTATCAGTCAGTACCCTCCGTCACCATCGGTGCAGCCGCAATCGCCATCGGCTACCGAGTTTTTATCACTATTCATCACCACCACCACCACCTTTTGGGCCATTTTCCAGCACCAACAAGTGTCCTCCGGTGAAGCCGACCTCCTCGACTCCTTCCCCTCACTGAGATGTTCTGTTTGGGACCGACCCCGACCTCCGCCGTAGCTGTGCTCCCTGCCAGTGACTCGCACATACATGGCAGCATTATCAGTCATTTTTGGCTGTTTTCCGGCCAGCCACGACTGATTGTCAGCCTAGATATTATCCTTACTCGACGGCTGATCTTTTGAGACCACCCGTGACTATCGTTGTGGCCGCGATTGCCGCCGGCGACGTCACCAACTCTGGCTGCGATACCGCCCCTTTCCGGCTAATTTTCGGCCAGTCAATGGCCTAACTCCGCTAATCACCGCCACCAACATGATCCTTGGCGCCATGCCTATCCATCCCAACCGGCGGCAACCCAGCAGTGCCATTGTCGGCATTTTTCGGCGATGGGCAATGGCCGACCCATTTGGTCCGTTTGCCTATGTTTGCATCCGCTTGCCTGTGTTCTCGTTCGCCTGGTCATGTCTGAGTTCACCAATCTGAGCCCGTGTCCATATCCATCAGTCTAGACTAGCCCCACTCGACCCAACCCAACAGTTTATTTAACCTAGACCAAGTTGACTCAGCTCAACTCAGTTCAGTTCAGCGAGTTGATCCGGTTCAGCCATTTTTGAAGCGTTTCATCCATTCTTGCACCATTTTTGGTAATTCGAGAACCGTTGCATTAGCTTAGATGCATATCTACATGATTTAGCATGTTTTGATCTTATGATTATTTTTATTTATTTATTATTTAATTTATTTATTTATGATTTTTTTATTTCTTGTTATTTGTGTATTTATTGATTATAATGCATATTTATATGATTTATTTATTATTAATAATGATATATTTACTTATTTTCTTTATGTTGATATTTACTCGTGTTTACCTGTCTATTTATATAGGATATTTATATAATATCATTATATTATTATTTTATGGTTAGAATATTATTTATGTTCATGTATTTATTATTTATCTAATTATCTATGAGTTCATTTCTTTGCTCATTTATTTATTTATTATTTATTATTATTATATCTCGATTTGTGTGCAACATGTTTAGTTATAGATTTATTAGCATTATTTTCCTTATTAGGATGTACTGATGATGTGAGCATATACTACGAATATGCATCATATAGAGATATTAATATTTTACTTAGTAGTGGGTTCCGATGTAGGTTTCGGAGTCCAAACTCGCCGTAGATGTGCAGACACGCTTGGAGCTTGGACCACAGGTTCGTAGGACCCTTCCTTGCTTGACCTCTGCTTGACTCCTTGCGTGTCGAGTTTTATCGTGTTTTAGACGTAGGACGACATCAACGACGTTTTATTGGATCCCTCCAATGTCGGGCCATTTAGCCATATTTTCTACACATGTTTAATAAAACTACAAAGATGAGATTTTCTGTTGGTTTTTAAAGCTCTAGAAATATATAATACAAGCCTCTTCTCTAAACCTATTATATAAGTACGCGCATTTTTATGGATTTCACTAATAAGAGAGTGAGCGGGATGGAGATATGTATGGACCACACTAGCACTTCTTCAAACCCTGAGGTTGTGCGGTGTATGAGGTAACTGCGTAACGCAATACATCTTGGGAATTTGTGGCACTAACTTAACCATTTTTTTTGCCACTCGAGTACCGTAACATGTGTAATTTGAAGGATTTGAGGGTGTAACTATTTCTTTAAGTATGTTCACTTACCGCTCAGTGTAAGGTAATTCTAAAGTTTCATAAGCTTTCGTGGGTAATGGAACACTCATTTGCCAGTTTGTATTAGTTGTTTTTCAGATCAGTAATACTTGTTATTCACATTTTTCATATAATATATGTAGGTGTTTACAAATCTTGAGTTGACTTTGGTGGGAGGATAGATAAATGTTATACACACTTAAGCTCAACACAATTATTTACTTTCTTATTTTTACTTATATTCGATGTGTTTTGACATGTATTTAATAATGTCTTTCATTCTTGTGATACAAAGAAGGTTGTTTCGATTTATTTTATCGAAAGAGTCTTTTGACTAACAACTTTAAACATAATTCGACTTGACCATAACATTTTTTATTCGGTTCTTATATAAACCAAAATCAAGGTGTTACATATATTTGTTTAATAGTCACAGACTCACATTGTTATATTAGTGTATGTCTATTGATCATATTTTTTTTACAAGGCATGTTTAATAATCGTATTTATATGTGGGGTAACCCATAAATATTAACTTAAGAGGAGTGAAATAAGAGGTAAAGTCATCAAATTATATTTGATTCATTTTTATTCTTACTAATTATATTTTTATAGCTTATAAGATTATCTATTATGACTTTACAACACCTATCTCGGCCGGATACTTTTTAGAGGCATTTAAAGAAAAACAGGTGCTTAATGGCAATACCATGATTTGAAGGGCAGATAAATGATATTTACCATTTGAAGAGAACTTTTTATAACAGGCACAAGGAATCCATCTTATACCACTCACCCTACCTCCTTCGTATAAATTTACACAACTTTATTGATAATCATTATTTATATAATCTCATTTACATCATCGACCGAGGCTCATAACCAATTTGACTGACCATGACTTCATCATTTAGACCGACAACCAATATAATCAAACATGATTTTGTCAAAAAATAGTTTGATTTGATTGACATAATTAGCATATATCAACTAAAAGGCCCTGTTTTTTAATCAATTGTAGTTGATGGCTAATTTTTGTGAGAGGCCATTGAAGTTCAATGGTCGGAGGGCAACTAGCTTATTTATGATAAGTCAAATTATGTCCTTTGTTGTCGTGTTTAGAAGCCAAACCTTATTAGTCACGCCCGTATATGGAGAACAGGTTGTAGAGAACTTTGGAATATTTTAAAACTTGTTTAAAAAAATTCCTTTTAATTTAAAATCAGGAATATAATGTATCTAACCCTTAAATCCTTATAGAGTTATCAGCTCCCCTTTTTAATCATGAATATCTCAAAACATTTCAGTTTCGACGGCAAAACCGATTGAAGAAAACGAAAAGTGGGGAGCATTAAAGGTGATAAACGAGCGAGTGAGCCGAGTTTAACTTGTGTTCGAACTCGACTCGAATAGTTTGAAGTTAGTTTGAACTTGGCTCGAGAGATCGAAACTTTAAAATATATACTCGTACTCGAATATTTTTATAGTGTCCGTGTCAAAAGAATCTCATTTAAAAATAAGGTTAGCATGAATTGAACCCACAACTTCCAAGTCTTCAATTTGAAGACCTTCCATCTAAGCAATCCAATTACCTTATTATTATATTATATAAATATATAACTAGTTACAATTAAACTAACCTAAATTTAATAAAAAAATAAAAAATGAAAAAAATAAAAAACAAAAATACCCCCACCACGACCATTATTTAGTATGTAGTTAATAATAACATGTATTTATAATTTTATATGTATTTTAAATAAACAAATGAAATTATATATATTATTATATTATTTTATTGAGTTAAACTACAAATTGATTTTAAGTTATAACCGAGTCGAGTCGAACACTACTTTAGTCAAACTCGACTCGTAAGATTCAAGTTCGGGTCAAATTTAATATCGAGTATTTAAATATCAAATTTTGAGCTAAATCAAATTAAAATCCATGAATTGACTGTTTAACTATATTGCAGAAAGAGAAGCTGATTAAAATACTAAAAGATCACAAGTCAGCTATTGTTTGGACTATAGCAGACAAACATGACATCTGGTGTGGTTGCTGGTCATTTTCTCCTGGATAGAAGTTTTTTCCATATGGTGCAATTGAAATTAAGACTGAACAAGGAGATCGATCATTTAAAGTCAATGAAGCATGGGTCAAGTCCAAATTCAGTTATTCATGATAATCATCCACCAACTAATTGAAATGAGGGAGTTCTCTTTAACTTCTTTTTCTTTATTTTTATTTTTGAGGACAATGTTTAGTTTAAGTTTGGGGGTGATGCCTTAATTTTATGCATATTTTTCATGCTTGACTCGTGTTTAGATTTAGATACATGTGAATTAGTCTTAACTTTCTTGGGAAAACTTGATTAATTGATATGAGGGATGAGCTGAGTAAAAGATTGCAGTCGAAATGGTTCTCTACCTTATAATATTTTCACAATCCTTTGGTTTAGATGATTTCAATGAATGTTTTGCAATATGGATTGTACATGATGGTCATGACTTTTAGAATTTGCCCTAGCGACTTTCGAGGCGAAATATTTGGCTTGCCATGTTGATGGGAAATGATATAGGCATTTCTTTTTGCTGAGTCTGGGCCTTTCTTCAAGCCTACCTAATATAAATTATCCTCTATACACAATTTCATGGCCTTTATTATACATATTTGTTTGATTACCCTTATTTTAGCCTTAGCCTTTTTATTGAAAATATATCTTGCTGCTTGAGTCCTAGCACCCTAGTGTTTTGAAATCGTTCTAAATTCTAACAAGGATGAAACTTTGAGTAGTATAGAGGGAAGGCATTGCGTGTTATAGAGTGGTGATTGAGTAGATAGTGTAGACTTTCCTGGCACTTTGCTTTGTAAAAAAAGAAGAAGAAAAACAAAGAAAAAAAGAAAAAGAAAAGAAAAAGATGAGGCAATGATCCTCCACCAGTAAATACAAGATGAAGCAAGAGTCTTCCACTGGTTTGAAAGAAAAGAGAAAAAGAAAAAGTAGTAGGTAGTCAATGGAAAATCAAAGCAAAGTTAGTTCTTATATTGGGTCAATTCGATACTACATTTAAGGAAGTTTGTGTCATATTGCTTGGGGATTTGTTGTACATGTATGTCAGGATTTGGAAAAGATTTTTAATTCTAGGGTGCATATTAGCCTCTGATTTTTCTATCTTATTTATCCAATTTTTGGTCCCTAGCCCCTGGCCCCGTTACAACCTATAAAGACCTATTGATTCCATTGAATTGGCATTGCCTACATTAGTGGAGATGGGAGCGAAAGGTGAACATATTTAAGCATGTGCTTGATTGTATTCTCTTGGTTGTAGATGAGAATGATAAGCCAGTGGACTATCACACATACACAGAGAGCTCTCTTTTGGATGTGATTGATGAAAGGGAATTTCTGATTTGATTGACATCTTGTTGACTCTTAAGGGTTTGATTAAGAATCATATGAGAACATAATGGGGACTAAGTATTTTTGTGTAATAAAATTTTCTTTGTTATGATATTTTGCTCGGGACGCTAAAATGTTTAAGTTTGGGGGTGTGTTAAGTGTTTAAAATATATAATATTTACCCATGTTTTTAATATGATTTTGTACTTCTCGGGTATAAACATTATTAATTTAGTGATATTTTTCATTATATTCTAGTTAATTAATATTTTATTAGATATGCTTAATTTTGGTGTTTCAATGCAAAAAAAGATGAATAAATTAAGCTTTGGATTTGATTGGTCATGACACTTAGCCCCACCCAATGGCTACAATTCATGGTGTTCAATGGAGTCGAACAGTTGGAAACTTGAAGGGACATTATAATTAATTAGACTATATCGATTTGTGAACACCCTCTTCGAATTCTTGTATCTCCACTTCTATATAAAGGGGTGGTCATTTGTTGTTATTATATCTCATCTCTTGGCTTCAGAGTGTAGTAGAAGAAGTAGTTTTAGTTTTTGTAATTCTTTTTTCTTTTATAATAAAAATTAGTTTCTTCTTTATAATGTTTTCTATTTTTGTTATGGAGTAGTCTTTTATTTCGTTCTAGAGAAGAATGGATACTTAACATGATTTAATTGAATTCATTTCTTATTCACAATCGGATTGTTTAAATTGTCATGTTCTTAATGCTAAGAGTAGATTGATCACCAATTTTCATGTTCTTAATGTTAAGAGTAGATTGATCACCTATTTCTTAGATCATGAGGTTTAATTAGATTTCGGGAGAAATTAATTAGATTAGTTATTGATAATTCATCATACGACGAGTCTTTTGACTTGTTTGTCATTGTGGTCGGAAGATGCACAACACCGTATGCGATTGTAAGGCAAATCTTAATGCATTATTTTGTTGATTAATCAATTATCACAGGGAGGTAGAAATTAAGGCAAAATAATGGAAGCATGAAGAAGACGGGAGCCACCATGTCATATAATTATCCTAGATCATTATCCTAGATCGACAATGTGAGGGAATAAGAAGATAAGAAGTGAAGATTTAACTCTAGAAGATTTTATAACTTCATTTGTTTAAAGTTATTATTTAGATTTAGTGAAGTCAATTATTTCTATTTTGTTCTTAATTTTATTTTCTTTAATTAATTTAAAGAAATTCATCTCTCTATGGGAATGATACTCTAATTTATCATTATATTACTTGTTTCGACCGTGTATACTTGCATGTCACTAAAATCATTCGAACAAAGACCAGTGCCTGAAGAATGTGAAAATATGTTGTAAATGTTTTGTGAATGTAATGTGAACGAGGTGGAACACCTATGATGTTGTTGTGTGAAATGTGATTGTGTGTGTATGAATTTTATAAGTTGTGAATTTATATAGGTTATGAAAAATTTTTCCGCCCTAATTGCAGGGGAGAGTGTCAAATTTTTTCTAGGATTTGAAGTCTCCTTTCTAACTTGGTATTCATTTTAGATGTTCTAATTGCATAAGCCCGCGCAACCTTAGGAGTCTATGCACATTTTTTATTGTTCATGTGTGTTTTGGATGTGGATTAAATTCTTCCGAGTTTTCCATCTTTGGACACCTTGAGTGGTATAGGTTTATCCTATGGGTTAGAATTTCATTTTAAATGTTTAAGAAAAGCGGTCCAACATTTAATTCTTTGATTCGGTTCACACTAAGAGCCAAGTTGATGTGTTACACATCATCAAGTGTTAGGGCATCATACCCGAACACTTGGCCTTCACATAGACTCCTCAACTGGCATGAACCGTAATCTCCTCTAGTGCATGTTTTTCTATTACACATGCACAAGTACAACAAAATATATTTTGCACTTTTTAAACTCCAAAATTAGTTACTAAGACTTTGAGGCTTACACACCGTGTAGACAATTGCTATAATGCCCTAAGTTAACCCCCTACATGGGATAATAATAATAAAAATAAAATAAGACACATATAACATGTAACACATGCAACACATCAACATATGCTTTAGGGCACTTGCCCACAACATCGTACATCATTTGTTCCAGAGTTCCCAAAATATACAAATCAAATCCCCAAATACATAAGTCATACAACCCAGATAAATAAATTCGATACATCATTAATAGCAAAACATTACCACAAGGTACCATTCCCCCACCATGAGCCTTTTGATTAGTCCAACTACACCGATCACTGACATGGATACTCACCTACATAGACATAGGAAAAGTGTAAATAAGTCCAAAAATAGCTACTGATAAACCATATTGGCAGATGACTATTTTAATACCCATGAGAATATATGAAACTTTCAGAATACTAACACAATGCACTAAGCTTAGGCCGGCATGGCCGAGCATCAAAAATCGCCCAAAAGAAGTTCTGTATCCATGAATTCCAGGTTTCTACTACTGAATTGTAAAAATCATAGCTCTAACTACAAAATCCCATTTTTCACAATTCTTGATTTCCTAGATTCTATGGAGAGTCTAATGCCATCTCTCCAAATTTTCGAATTTTTGAAATTTTTGTTGGAGTTGTGAATTGTTTCATATGACACATTTTATCTGTCCAGACTTCAAAACTTAAGATTTTTTCCGGGTATTACATCACCACTTATAGCCAGCACTTCAAATAGTCAACTGGTGATCGAACTCGACAGCAAAAAAACCATTTTGTACTTAAACATATTTAATTTTCTCGAATGACCTTAATTGAAGTTAATCGAAGTTTAAAATTTGAATTTCAATTACTTCACTCATCAATTCCCCACGAGCAAGATGATTTATATTTCCCACGAGCATGATGCTTTTTAAAATTTTAATATTTAACTTTTTATTTTAATATTTTGTTATATTTTATTTAATTTTCTTTTATTTTATTTTTGCTTTTGAAACCTCAACAACTTTATATTTACATACAAATGTACTTATGCCTCACATCCTCCATACATAGCTCACCACTGTACTCAAGTTTATGGAACACATGCTACGTTAGCGCCATAATTTCTAAAAATATGCTACATTCACAGTATCCTTTTATATTGTACTATTTTAGGGTGTAAATGAGTATTAGTACAATTTTTATATCTCTGTGCTGCTCACTTTCTTGTTCGTAAAAACCATAAAACCTCCTAAATTTATATAGTAGACTTGCATAGGGACTCAATTGTAGAACTTCTGGATCTCCAGTTTAAAATTCATCAAGAGATCTCATCTTTGAGGTTTTATTAAAGTGCTGAAAAATCGGTTAAAAGGCCTAACATCAGAGGGATCCGAGAACATGCTGTCGACGCCATCCTACATCAAAAATTCTTTGAAAACCTCACTTAAGGAGCCATGCAAAGATGAAATAAAAGAGTCCTATGGACCTAGATGAGTCAGTTCCTTATCCTAATTCTACGAGCTAAATTCACATTTACTAACAAAAGAAGAATCCTAAATTATACTTGGTTTACATTGGCGTGCAAAACGAGGCAAAGATTTAACACATGCGTAACACATAAAGACTTAGTTACTTAATTATCTTATTTATTGATGTGTTCAACATTATTAATTAACCTTATTGGGGCTTAGGGTTGCAAGTACACTTAGTAAAAAATCCCACACTTATGGTTCAATTGAATAGACATAACCAGATGATTGCTTGGATGGGCTAAACGGTATCTGAATGTGCTTAAATTCAGAATTAGATAAAAAGTTTACCAAGTGCTTACTCATGGGAAACATGGAAAACTATGTTCACTAAGGTCATGCTATAGTGCTGGGAAAAGTGTTCCAGGGGCTGCACACCAATTTTTCTAAGTCTTGGTCATGGGCTTGGAGACTCTAAATGGACCTGGGCAAAATTGGAGCTCTCTGAAATTTCAGCTCCAAACTCCAAAAATTTGGTCCTAATTAGATTCATGAATGGGAGGCATGGGCTAGGACTTTTTGGAAACAAGCTAGGCATAAATGACTTGGAGAATTTCTACTGCAAAATCTACCATTGGCCCTTAAATTTTAGGATGATGTTCAGCGGGACACAACCTGAGGTCTGGGTTAAATTTCACATAATTTCATAACCAAACAACTAGGCTTTGTGATTTTACATCTGGAGTTAGGGAACAAGGGTTTCATCCTACATTTCTATGCACTCAAGAAAACTTGATCAACTAACAACCTAAATAATTTAACTTAGCCCAAAATTTACATGTTTCTAATAGACACTTAGTAAGTCCTAAGGCAATTTTTACAAATTTTAATAAAGTATTTTAGCAAGCTTAACAATGAGTACAATCTTAGAGCATGGCATATCTCAACAACAATACAACAAGCACACAATAAAATTCAAGATGTTCACGTAGCATGTAATTTTAACATGAGATAGCTAACATCCTAACGTACAAACATGCAAAATATTTTGTTAAAATACTGCTTAAAACAAGGTGATAAAAAAATAGGGAAAGTGTAAAACCCATGACTCGAGTCAGAGTTTTACGGGAGTGAACCAGTCGGTTCAACCGTTGGTTCGAGTCGAGTCAGCTTCATGGACCGCGAGCTGAGCTGAGGCCAGCTGTGAGTTATGAGCGATGAGGGTCATGTATGCTCAAGTGTACGATGATAACGTCTAAAAGATGATGAAAAATGAGTTATCAAGTATATGGAGGTATACAGTATTGATTGTTATTTTTATTTTATCGTAGAATAGTTTTAGGCCGAATAACGCATTAGGACGCGTTGGATTATATTCGGGTGGGTTATTAGTTATAGAGCATGCCATTTGGATGTTGTTGTGTTTGTTTGATTTTATGGAATTTTTCCATATTTTTCTAGATTTTTTTAGAATTTATTACAAACTAGTTATTATTTTGACTCGAGTAGGAATCGAGTCAATACTTAATTACGAAACTGCCATTGAGGGTATTTTTCTCCCTCCCGACCCTTCCTCACCCCAAACCCTTGCCGCCGTCACTGCCGTGTGCTGCCGCCGCCGCCGCCGACGTCGCACTGCCGCCGAGCAATGCCGCCCCGCCCCGCCGTGCAGTCGTCGTGCTGCCACGACCCACCCCGGCCACCGTCTCGCCGCCACGATGCCGGAACCGCCCCACAAGCCGCGATGCCTCCCTCGTCGATTCGCCGCCGTCCGGGCCGCACCGCCGCCGCTGTGACCCCGACGACCACCCCCTCGCCGTCGCCGACGTTTCCCCCATCATCCCGACCGCCGTCGAGGCCGGCCGCAGCCCCGATCGGAGCACGCCGCCGCCGCCACCCATTTTCGACGCCGCCGCCGACGGCCATCGCCGCCTCGGCTACCCTGTTTGACACCACCATTGGACCAAGCTCGTCGAGCTGGTGCCGATAGACCCCCTGATTGCCCCGTCCCGAATCATCGCGCCGGAAAACCGCCGACACTCGCCGGAAAACTGCCAGAACCGCCGGAAATTGGATTCGTGGGAAATTTGCCGGATCATCCGCCGAACGCACCCGATCCAATCTGATCGGACTTTGGACGCCGCTAGGTGCCGAATTCGAGTTTCGAGCCACGAAACGGAAACCCTAACCGTCGCCGATTTTCGACGACGCGAGGTATAATTTATTTTAACTTAATTATTTGAAAGTATTGCTTATTAGAATTGCATGCTAGGATTGGTGAATTGTGTGTTATAATAATATATATAAATGTAGATTTGATTAAGGATAAAATATGAAATTTGTTTGATTGAGTGGTGTTAAAAATGGAGGCTAAGAAACTAATTAGGGTAACTAGGTAATGATCATGATCTAATGCAAACTAGCCTAAGTAGACTTGCTAGAATTGATTGCTAGAATTGATATAGGTTGATGTGTGATGGTTGATGCGTGATTGTGTTGATTGTGTGTGCATGCTATAGGATGTGTGATTCATCATGCGGGCGTTAGTTTTTAGCCTGATTGTGTAGGTACGGTGTAGGAGCTCGCCGCCTAGGCGCGTGGACCCGTTTGGAGCTTCTACCAGGTCCGTTTAGGACTCGTTCTCTGTTTTACGCTACTCTATTGTATATTTGATTTATCATGTGCAGGACGAGTTAAGTGGCGTTTTATCGGATCCCACTTAACTCGGGCCATTTAGCCAACAGTTTTATTTCGGATTAATAACCCTCGAGGATGAGATCCCTCGAGTTTGTTTTCGAACTTCAGATCCAGCTCACGATGCCTTCGGGCCTATTGTATAAATCCCAACCCAGGCCTATATATGTATAGTTTTCGTGTTTTCGGTGAGAGATGGGATGAGGGGTACTTGCGGCCACGTCTTCAGATAGGGCGTGTGCTCGGAAGAGCGGGCTCTGGAGCTGGGGAGAACCCACTTCGTTCCCGAAGGATCCGGACAACTCCACCTTTGAGTTCCTCAAACCCGGAGAAGTGTGGAGGTTTACGGGTACTGCAATGCAGCGCATGTCTAGACTTGTGGTTCAAAGGGTACTGAAGGCGACTGCCTGAGAGTGCTCGGCCTTTGTGCTCAAGGCCAGGAGTAATATGGAAGGTGCAGAGGGCGGTAAGGAATGAAATTTGATGCGAGAAGCGATAGAGAAATGGCCAAGGTATGAGAATGAGAAAGAAAGGGGGACGCTGTCGACCCGAGGGCGACGGCCCGACGGCACGGCTCCCGTATGTGCCCTGATGAGAGTTCTTGAGGAAGTATATGGTTTTGATTCAACAGGAGAGTTTGCTCTCCTGTGCCAGATTGATATTAGTTATTTTCCGGGCCGGTAACACTCGTTACTGACGGTTTTTCTATATATATGTAGGTGAGGAATGCGAGCGATGAAAGCTGTCGGGACTGCGGAGGAGCAGCACGGAACCGCGCACACATGTACCTGCCGCGTGTAACGTATGTATAATGATGGTGTGTTATTGTTATGTAAATGATAATTTTGATGTGTTTGCGTGAATGAATTACTTGTTATGAAACAAACTGATAAATATGAATGAGTAGGGAGCCTTGGAGTTCAGACTCGGCTCGGGTAAAAACGAATGAGATAATGATTTAATGTCATGGTAGATTGTTATGTGTTATCGTATTTTCATAAAATAGTATATATTTTCTTTTGGTTTCTCATTTGTTGTTTTGTCTTATTTTGCTTGTACATCATAGCATGCATGTAGGACTCCGTTAGAACCCAATCGTTCCCA
>JAURVB010014417.1:0-13589 GCA_033002965.1 Piper betle | reverse complement strand
CAGATATTGTAAGACAAACTTACCCAGTAGATTACAATAGTTAAAAAAAACCAAACTTGACTGTGAAGAGGCAATATGTAGATCAACTGTACAGATAGCGTGGCCTTTTCAAGAACCACTGTCATCTGGAGTTTGTTCTTGAAGGTGCAGAAGGCTCAATATGATGAAGAAGACAAGCATCGATTGGAAATTCATTTGATGATGATCTTCTTTCCTGTCTAAAGTTGAACCGGTTGGTCAGACGGCTTAAAGCAGATGAAAGCATTTTGAACCTGATTGATTGTCAGATGACAAAGTTCATGTCACAATGTTTTTTTGTGGAGAACAAGAGAAATGATTAGTTAAGGTCGAAAAATACCTCATTCCTCACTGCAACTTTCTTAGATAATGAAGCAGGTGCTGTAAACAAGACATCCTCATTGGAGAAACTTGTGTTTGTGCTTTTGTTCTTTTTAGATGAAGTACGAGGGGTCCTTCAGAACTTCCTCCATGGACACACCAGCATTAGTTTGCACTGGTGCTGGTTTTTCTTCGGCAGATTGTGCACCACCACTACGTGGAGCTGATTTGGACTATTATTTTCTCTTGACAAATAAGATAATCGCCCTTTTCTTTTTGAGCTTGGCTGATCTTTGTCTTTTGACTGAAACATTCTCGGCATTGGTTGACTTACTGTTCACACTTGCTGATCCACTTATTTGTTGTTTCTCGGGTAGGCTTTTATTTGCAGAGACAGTTGTTGACTCCGTCCCTTTCAGGTTGTTTGTGTAGTGAGATTTGTATGCTTCATAGCTTGAAGCAAGTTTGCTTCAGGCACTCTGGTTCACATAATCACCCTCGTGCTGTTTCATAGGAGATGAGTTAATAAGAGAATTTAGATCTTGAATTGTGACATGCTTTTCAGCCTGCAACGGGCTATGCTGTCCAGAAAGAAACAAGATAAGATATAAGAATCTTGCGTAGTGAATGTTCATAAGGAGTATGTGTCAAATTGTTATGGTAAATATTATAAGATTCCCTCCCGTAACAGCATAGGATTTTAGAAATGATAATTAGATTTAAAATGAAAGCTAACAGCCCTGATTCAGATTCCACCAAACAAAAAATGCCTATGGGAGTGTTTTGGCTAGTCTTTGTTTACGCACGAAGTCCAAAAGAATGTTTGCATTTAGGAGAGAGTATTACGACAAATATCAAAAAGATTTCCTCTTCCAACACTCCGACCTTTCACAAGAAGTGATATCTAAGTATATTCTAACAAGAGTTTCAGAAAATAATGACCTTTCCAGTAGAGCTCTCTGGGCATTTTGGTTCCAATTTCCTGAACATTACATGCGTGGGGAAAAAAATATAAATAAGCAATTTCAAAGATGTATTAAGAAATAAATCTGAGGTGAAATTGTGGCCTATCTAAAGCTACATCTAATACGTACTTGATAACAAGTAGAGGTATACCGAATTCTAGGAATTCTAGGCTATTCAGATCATATTCTTCTTAAGTAAATTTCTGAACTAATGAGGCAAGACACTAGCAATATTACCTGTATTTCATATTTGTGTTACAAAAAGTAAAAAGTTAAGCAAAATAGAGGCACCAAGGTCACAATGTGAATGTTACTACTGGTTCAGAAAATAATATCAAGGTCGATGAAAGATCATCCAAATCCAACAATCCATGCATAGCAGTGATGACAAATACCTATGACCGACTACAAAGTGATAAGAATAACTAAAAGCAGGATGACATATATGCTTACTGGCTTAATTCAATATTGGAAATAGAATAACTCTGGCCACATGATTCAAAATGCGTCTATCTTGAAGCTGTTGATTAAGCTGCCCCTGAAGATCTCGAACCTTCTCCTTCAACTTAGAAACATCAGCTTCACCTAGTGCAACTTCTTCTAAACCCATTCTAGTCTGTACAATAAAAAAAAATTAATTTTATTAACTAGATTTAAATTCATGTAAATTTTCTCTGAAGAAAAATACCTTGATGACCATATCAAGGAAATCAGACAAACATTTCTCTACAGGCATGCCAAGACCGGCCACCAATGCTGCTCGCAATTCTCTTTCTCTTTGCAACTGTTTCTGTAGCCTTAACACCTGTAGTAACATTAAATTTTACACCTTGGAAGTTTTAGATTTCAACAATTGGTTAAAACAAAAAGTTTAAGCATTTAGATAAAATATAATGCAGTATTTTCTTAATCATCCAACAATGAGATAGAAATTCTGAAAATCTGGAGTAGAAGAAAATAAATAGACAAAAATGTCAGTGAGAGAAAGCTGCATCCGTGTGTGTTAAACCACAAAATAGCCTTAACACCCACAAGAGGTTCAATTTTTTTGTGATTTTGTCGATAAACACAATTTGAGACATAACAAGCGTGACCTACATACAGTCCACAGTTTGATGCTCAGCAAAGACAGCGTCAGAGAGATTATCCCCAGAACATAGCAAGTAAGCAAAATTTTACTTAAATTAAATATGCGTGAATCCCACACAAATATTAGTGTAAGACGTTCAACCACTTTCAACAAAGATGGTTCCCTGCTCTCATTGAACAAGGGAGGAAGTGCTTCAAATAGCGGACTATTCATTCAAAAACAAAAGCAAAAAGAAAGAAAGAAAAAGAACAGATGAAGAAGAAGAAACCAAAGTAAACAGCAAGTAAATGGTGGCGCTCTCAATATTTATATGCCATGGGTATTATTCTTTCAAGATAAATAGTGCTATTAAGCATATTTCTTGTTCAAGGGCCAAACGTCGGCTCACGCAAAGCCTGTTTTCTCCTGTCTAAACTGGATTGTAAGATAGAAATTTCTTCTGCCTGCATTAATCCCATAAAACCACGTCCTGATGTAAATCAAGAAAGTAAAAAATATACTCAAAATACAAATTAGTCATATATTTCTGCTATAACCGCATACCTCCCTAGCTATTTTCTGTTGCAAGTCATTCTTACTAATCTCTAGCTTCAGAATTTCTATCCTGAATAAAAGATTATAAACATTGACAAACAGTTAAGTTCAACTAAACTGGACAGTATTTGATTGCACATTGTTGTAGTGCACATGTGATGACTGAATTGACCTCAGCTACACATTCAAATTAATATGATGGAGCATACTTAGCAAGAAACTTTCAAAAAAAGTAAATCAAATGAATGTAAAAAGCTAGTATTCTTTGTTTTTCCAAGGATTTTTGCCAGGTATCCATAATTGTAGATGATATCTTTGTTGTGTTATTTGTAACATGTTTTGTTGCTTCTCCTCATTTTTTAGTATTCTCCTTTCTAACAGATTCTATGGTGACTTCGCTGAAGAATTGTTTGGGTGGCATTTACTTTTGTTATCTAGCTTTTAAGCTTGATATACAATGATATATTTAGAGTCTGCCTTGAGCTAATATTAGTTGAAAGATTTAGTATTTATCTTACATGAGAACATGTCCTTACAATATCTTTTGCAATCTCTCTACATGGTCTGGTCACCAACAATAGATTTACTGCATATCTTTACCTTCCATAATTTTACAATATTAATCTACAACAAAATTATTTTAACAAAAAATTGTTATGACATCTATTAATAAAATTATGTAACAAACCTATTAATTTAAAAAAAATAGCTGAGAAATCAGCAGTTAAGATTTGAAGAGTAAAGTTAAGATAAGGTGTCATGAAGAAGCTAATGTTTCATGTGACATAATTAGAAAGATCGAAGGGTAGGGCATGAAGGCTGATAAAGAAATGTCTTAAATGGATTAGTATTTTTTGTAAAAAAAAAACAGGATGAGTGAGGTTAGAAAAGAATATAACTATCATCATGATATTCATAGAATTTCATCCCAAAGGTTAAAATGGAAGAAAGGCAATATAAGAACTGAAACCAACATTGTGGTTGATGATAATTAGCATTTACATATACTTTTTCACAGAATGAACTCTTCCCATAAAACAATGTTTCTTTATTCTTGAATGTTCAAAGTCTATGGTCCATTGAGGCTAAGCTCCTGGACTTATTCGATCAGATTAGAGATGCTAGATTTCACTTTCCCTGAACACTATCTTCAACAGTCACATAATAGTAATATCCCTTCAACTTAGAAGTACCGGTGGACCAGAAACCTCTTTTTGTTTACTACTAAACCAACTCAGAACAAGCCATCCAAAATTTTCAAAGTGGAACAAGGAAGAATAGACTGTCATCTCAAAAGTAAACATAGACATTGTAACAAAAACATCTAACATATTTTCAATAATTTCCACTATTGAAGTCAAGTAAAAAATTTCAAGAAAATGCTGACAGCAAACCATGATATATTTACAACACTGATAAGTCAATGTCTAAGAAGGTAACATTAAAAAAACAAACAATTAGAATTAAAACATGACAAAGAAACAATTGTCTGCAGATGATTACAAAAATTAGTTAACAGATATCATGTTTTTTTATGTTTTACTGGAAACCTTTAAAGTTCTATGTGCTTGGCTGCTTTCCAATCATGCAAGAGAATCACAACAAGTAAACTGCAATTCTTTATAATAAAATAAAGTACGCCATGGTCCTGATGATGTTGAACTCCCATTAATTTTTTTGTAACTTTAAGCATTTTTTAGAGTTTCAAACTCTCTAGAGATTGTTTGAAAATTTTTACAGGTTCTAAAAATTCGACCTTTACAAGGATGCCTTGGATAAAGATCTTAATTAAATGATAGACCATTCATTAGGAAGCCTTCATTAAAGTGGTAAATATATGAGCTATATCAAAGGGTCGACCATTATTAGGAGACCTTCTTTGATACAGAATTATAGCCCTTAAATAGAAGATTAACTTTTAAGAAACTTTATTTAATGGGCTGAGCTTCATTAAAAATAAAACTTTATTAGAAGATTTTTATGTAAACCTGATTAGAAGACTACTAGGCATCCCCTTTATTAAATCAGCTAAAGATAACCATTTGTCTATTTATATATCTCATACAATTATAAATTAAATATGTTGTGTGTTGATGTGGCACTGCCATTACTTTTTAATATTGTTTTCGACTATCTTGGAGTCACCAACTAGCAAAGCCCTCAAATTGGATTTCTATCCCAATTCTTCCTGTTGGCATGAAAGTTCTAGGATTTTGTAAAGGATATTACAAGATTTTGAAGAAAATATTCATTTTCTACAGAATTTTACAGATTCTGATCACAATAGGGGACACAAAATATTAATTCTGATTCACATAATTCAAATCAAGATTCCTAAATTACATGATCTTATTCTAATCACATGTTAGTAGATCCAAACTTAAAGCAAACTAAATAATCAGCACCGAAAGCACTAAAACTCACAGAAAATATGTTGTGGTATTCCTCAAGTGAAATAATAATGATGGCTTGAGCATGGTTAGCTGCTGCTGCAGCTAGAAGAAGTTGGAGAGAACCATCTCCATTCAAATGGAAGTCATCATCAAAATGACAATCACCAGCCACAAGTGGGCGAAGAAGTAAAGGAGCCATACATGCAGCTACTGCAGACGTGGACATCCAGTTGTCAACTTTGTGAGATGCAACAACCCTCATCATTTTAAGAACCCTGAGGCACAAAATTATAAGTGAAAAAAAACAACCGAAAAAACAATGCCTAAATAGTCACCAACTTATGCTCAACCGTGCATTTCAACAGCAGCTGTGAGCAGGACACACCCAACAAAAGGGGGGAAAATGTAAAAAATGTAAGTATCTAAACAAAGCCCTTGACACAAACTTGAACAAGGTATTAGTTTTATCTCCTCCAGTTCTCAAGCAGGATTGTTTGCTCAGCCTGATGTTTCTAAAATTTAACTTATCTTCCCAAAGTTATGACCATGTCAAAATTTGAACTTTCACTTCACCTTAATACCATATCCTTGTATTTGCAATAAAATGGATGAGCTAAATAAGTATTCACAGATTCATGTTCTCTAGTTACAGCTACAAGAATGCAGCAGCTATCTTGAATGGTGTGCTGAAACCAAAAGTTTAGCTTCATATAAAAGAAGTGGATTATATCCTACTATCACTAATGTTTCCTATTCACAGCTCTTGTATCTCCAGCAGCAAATGTTTACTGGATAAATAACTTCAACTTTTAATTAAAGTGCTCATTTAGCAGATTCAACTCAATTGTGAATGCATATCATATTCAAATTCTGGGAAAAACCTTTGCAGTAAACGGCGATTGGCATCTGGAAATGTGTCAGATATTACAGAGTGCATAGCATGAATTCTTGTGGCACGCTCTGATCCTAGTGGTTAAACCAACAGGAAATTAAAAATAAAAATGAACAGAGAAAAATTTAGCATTATTAACTTTACAATTGGATAACAATTGGGGAGGGAATGAATATATAATTTTTATCAACAATGAATATATGTATGCATGCACATAGGAAATACGAACAGAGAAGAACTTAAAATAATCATTAGAATTGGATAACAATTAGGGAGAACGAATAATAATTTTTATCAACAATGAACACACATAGGGCATACTGAATGCTTCCTAAAAGTGATGAACAACAAGATGCTGGAACCGGAGAACATGGCAACTCCCGAAGAACATGCTGCATTTGAAAAACCAATAACTCATCTTATGATTAGGTTGTCAAGTTCATAGATTTAAGAAAAACGTTGCTAGGATCTTTCACAAGACAATACTATTCATGTTTTCATCTTTAAGAAACTTGATTACTTTATTACCTCAGTAGTGAAAGGAAAATGAAAGACTATGTCATTCATTAATCATGTCATTATGCTACCTAATAATTTGGAATGGCCTAGAAATTTCATCCGATTTTTGTCACTTCTAAATGATTGTTGTTAGGAAAGGCAACTAACATAAAAACTTGGGCTTTCTTTTGTTATAAGTTTTTTTCATATCAATATAAATATAAAAGCAATCATTAGAAGATAGTACCCGACCTAGGGATGATGATGATGATGAATAGAAGGAGAAGGTAGTGACTAGTGGTGGTGGAGAAGTATTTCGAATTTTAAAAAATGAAATGAATAATTTAATACCTTTATGCAGTCAGCAACAACATGTGCATCTTCATCTGGAAAAATTCATCATTCCCTGCAATTAAACACACACTTCCTTTACATACTCTAAAAATCGAAATGAGCTTCAGATGTAAGTTCATAAGATAAAAAAACTTGCACATAGATGTAAAAGAATGAAATGATAAGGAATGCGTGTGAAACCAAGAAAATGAGGACTGTTGCTAAGTTACGCCATAGTCTACCTTGCTCGTATTCTTGGACCCCCCGTTCAACTTCTTCCACATCTGCTGTTGTAAAATTCCTTCAACTTTGATCCCTTCACAACCAATTGACCCACTCAATGAATTAGAAGACCAATATCAAAATAAAAAATTTTCAGCTATTCATTTAGTCAAAATCATAAGAACAACAATCACACTAATCATTAATGTAATTTTAACAGTCGGAGTTTTACCAAACTCTTCAATGAATTTGAGAGCCTTCTCCAGAAATGAAGGGGTGCCATCAATCTCCACCAAAGTCAATAAAACTGGTCTACCAACGACCACAGAATTCCCCAGCTTCTTATCTTTAGCTGAACAAAAATGAATGACATAGCATTATTCTAAAAGTCGTAGTTTACAAAATAGGGGAAAAGAAGAACAAAGAAAATAAATTCTGTATTCTTTTTCTATTTAAATGGTAAATGAAAAATGATTTCTTTTGCTTTTATAAGCAAAGTTGTCCCATAAATACTTAAAAAGGCCAATTAGTGACCTTAGTATCTGGGATGGGCTAAGAGTCCTACTTATTCACGGCTTCAAAACTGGTTAAAAATCTGTAGCACCCCACTGAATTTTATGCATAGAAAAAATCTTCAGCATTTAGTCAAAGCACATTTTGAAATCATTAGTATGGTTCCCTTTGATACTTGTGAAAAATTAATGACTTTTGCAGGTGGAACTGGTTAACTCAAATCAAACACTTTATTCATTTAAAAGACCTTCGTAGGCGGAACTGGTTAACTCAAATCAAACCTTTTATTTATTTAAAAGTTGGTTTATAAATTTTATTTCGAGCTTATAGATCAATTAAAACAAACGTTTAAAAGTTGGCAAAATCGACACACATTGATCCAAGCATTCTTCAGCTACTTCTTCAACTACATTTAGGAATATTCCTCTTTTTGGCCCATAACAAGGGTTGCACTAGGTGCTTGGGCCAGTGCATCTTCAAGTGCAGTTTTCCATTCTTGCAAGTCTTCTGAAGTTTCAGTCTGTAACCAGAAATAAAGAAAATAGTAGACAGATACAAAAAATATCATTAGTATAAGTATTTGCAACCTATTTTCTGAAACAAATTGAAGAAAATCAAAAGAAGTAGAAGAGAAAAATAAAGCAAACCTTGCGAGTAAAAGCTCTCCCATCACAACCATCAGGAAAAAGAACTGTCAAAAGTTTTTTGTCTGCTCTGACAACAACGCTGCAAAAGGTATAGAGAAAATTTAATCTTATAACAATTGAAAAATGAAAAGGTACTTTGGAACATTGCATAGCTTGATTATCAGTTGAGAACGTTCTAAATGCAGGCAAACAAAAACAGCTCAAAGTAGGCCGAAACCAGCTTCTTCATTTAGACAAATCCCACTCAACTGCAAAGGGGTTTCAGTCTATTATTCACTGCCTTGCATATATGCAGAAATTCCATATGAAAGTGATTTACTTGTAGCAATCCCGTTTATAAGGCCATAATGTAATCATTACAAATCCATAGGAAATTTTGACGCCCATGTGTTCCCTTTCTTCTATGGACTCTCAATAAGTGCTTCTTTGTGTTTGACTCCTACATGTGTTCCATGACTAAGCTCAATGCTTTACAAGACCAGCACATTTTAGGATTATTCTTCATCGATAATGACTTCAATCTCTTTGATCAAAACAATTTCCCCGTTAACTTTCCTTTTAATATTTGCACTTTCAAACTAATTCCATAAAATAAACGATTTTAAGCTTCTTAAAATTCCAAACAGTCATCATTAGCTACACTATTGGTTCTTGTCACACCCTAACATTTTTTCACTTCATTTGCCATTTTAATAGGTCACTTATGTATTAACAAAAAGGAAGCACAGTCGAGAATAATCTACCTTTCAGAGCTATTCAGATCAATGCCACCAAGCATTAAATTCACCTCGCCACCTTTTTGGGGTAGAGCATTCTGCGGGGAAATATAAAGAAAAAAGAAGAAGCTGATTTTCTGTTTTCTGTCATAAATATTTTAAACTAACCATTTTCCACGAAAGCAGTGAATAAGAAGATATTTTAAAGTAGCCATCTAAATATGGCTCTCAACCATAGAATTCTACTAATGTAAATTTAGGCACAGTTGTTGAATCTGGTGTTTATGAAGAAAAGCATCAACTAAGTGATCCTCCTCCCCACAACCTTAATTTATGCAATAGAATAGGCACTCAAAATTTTAACAAATGAATACAATGTAATTATGATCCTCTTGTACAATAAAAATGGATATCATAAGGGCAGCAATGCATCAGAATTTCATTGTCCTAATGTCAACTCAGAAGGAACTTCACAAATAAAATTTATGAACCATATTGACAAAAACTAACCTCATGGCATACATGTTTATAGGTTTAATTACATCTGCTACTTTACTTAAGCAAAGCCGCATGGCAATTCAAGGCATTTAAGGTGGATATTTATCAATTGCCCTGAAATCAAATCATTTTTATAGAAAACTTAATTATATATTTAATTTTCCTGACAACTACTACTAAATTCAATGCCTAAAAACTCAACTGATACATTCTGAAAATTTGTCTTTAATTTATTCTTAAAATTGAAATGTAGGTGATGGATAATACACACACAAATTATAAATTCTTTGATCAATAAATGTCTCTAAAGCTCTGAAGAAAAGAGTGCATATGACATCCATCCGGCTGCTTCTATCCGGCAAAACATGCTTTATAAAATTTTGTTATTGTAGAAAAAATTAGCTTGTGAACTAACAGGATCACTTCTAAAGAAGACCAGTGAAGTTCTTGTTAGAATGAACCATCTTTTCTTCCATGAAGTCCATCCAATTCCTGTGCACAAAAACTATCATCAAATCAAAAGATATCAAAACCTCAATCGACAAAGTTCATTTTTTACATAAAAATCTACTCCAATACCGAAGATTACTAAAGTATTTAATCAGATCTAAGAAAAAGTAAGATTAGCCAGAGAGCAAACCTTTAGATGATATGTATAAGTACCCACTCTTAAAAACCTGTCACATAGACAAGCAAGACTAACTTTATAAGGACGCTCTAATTGCACTACAGAAAAAACGATAGTAACAATACTCCTTTTAACAAATCGAGCGCAAATGCAACATAGTACAATGGGGCTTCGATTGATTTCCTTTAAATGGTGAACCTAAGTGGAAGATTAACTAAGTACATCTACTCAAAAGCTCAGGATTTTCTGTAGCACTTGCTACAGCTAAGCAGCTGTAGCAAGTGCATGATTGGTCCATGTCATGGTCACTTCTCTCTCTTCAAACCATCTTGTAACATCCGTTTACTCCATACATAAGGGCAATGATATAAAATTTAATAAACCCTCCTATCCTAGGCAATGCCTTCCTCTCTATTGGCATGCAAAAAACTTCTCAACAGTAATTTGGCGCAAGTCTTCTCAGATAACAGGTTTTCTGTCATATATTTCATAGCTTACATGTCATTTGTACTTTGCAGTCCTCTACTTTTTTATTAAAAAAAGGGTGTAGAGCAAGATGGTACAAATAGGGCATATTCTTCTCTGCATTGGTTAATGGTTATCATAGTTTCAACCCCCAACATGGAAAGAGACCAGCGTGGAAAGAAAAAATAGACAAACAATAATATTGTGAATGAGAATGCACAGGGTAGCATGATTTCAGCTTTTTTGTGACTTTTGTACATTAAATTGAAAAAAACTTATGAGGAAAAGAAATTGCATTCTCCCAAAAGAGGAAAATAGAAATTTACCAAGGCACAAAATATACACAGAAGACTAGGTTGACCCATGCTTGCAACTCCATTAGCGACTGCAATCCCACCAGTCTCCGGATGCTCAGCATTTCGAACTGCTCGGTAGCCTCCAACCTTAGATCCAACATTTTCCACACAACAAATCCCACACAAATCCATGCTGATTGGTAGAAGGATGCAGCATCTCCAGCCTTCACTACCCTTGAGAGGGAGACGAAGCTCTCGAGTACTGCATCGGTCATTTCTTGCACACATGCCAAAAATTGTTTTCGAAATGAATTCCCAAGGTAGTATCATCCAACCCTCATCCCTGGTTACCTCCACCCATCAGCCCTCACCCTTTGATACAAAATAAATCTCCAACACTTGGTAAAAGCATTACTTCCAAGAGAAGGGATGCTCCGGCATGGCAATGCGACCACTCCGTTGGTGGCCATCGGCTAATGACAGACAAAGATTTTTTACTTCAAAAATTTGTACTGCTCCCTTCCTTCTTGACTTGTTGGTAGATAAAAGAAAGGAAGGTGAAGCAGTTTCGTAGATAATAGATAAATAATATTTTATAGTATTTTTTACAGCATTACCCTTCTGTACGGAGTTAATAGAAGGGAGAGAAATGACCACGGACCAATCAAGCATCTGTAGCAAGTGCTACAGCAGCAAATCCCAAGCCCTCCAACAATATCCACAATAACCTCCCCGATTAGCATTCAAATCCACACATACATCAGGCTATCAAATTCCCTCTATCTGTTCCTAATCCGCTGTGGTTCAATCACCTATTTTCATATTCAAGTTAATTAGAAAAACTTTATTGACCTTGCAGCGCAACAACAACGACAATGCAATAAAATAAGCGAGAAAATAATTTTGTTAACTCTATCAATGCTTCTACATTGCTTGTCTCAAACCTATCCGTCCATCCAAAAAGTTAACATTTGGAATTACATGGATCCTAGTTGATCCTAAACGTCCGAACACACAATGATTGTTTCCCAATCAATCCCCAGAAATACATTTTTATTAGAATAAAAAAAGATGATTTCCCATTAATCAAAATGGCAGAAAAAAGAAGAACGAATGATTCACCGAATTACTAGCACGCTATAGGAGCCGGTCCGAGCAGCAGAAGCCGGGCCACCATCATCCTGAAATCAACAAAACATGGAAACCATCACTGATCTACAAGCAAACCATCAAATCAACGACCAAATTTTTTTTTAATAATAAAAAAATTAAAAAAAGCAGCATCCAACAAGAGCGCTAACATTTCTGGCCTCGAAGGAATCCTCGCTCCGGGAATCCACCTTGGACGAATGCGAGTCGGACCATGCCGAGGCTTCCATCGCCTACAACAGATCAAGAACAAAAACAAAAACAAAACAAAAAAAGAGAGAGGGCTCGATCGGTGGGGTGGAATGTGCGAGGGAATGGTGATGGAACCGATCTCAAGGCTCCCACGGCCACATTGTGGAGGAAGGGGGGAAAGGAAGATGGAGTCGGCGAAGAATACGAGGGAGAGGAGAGGAGGAGGGGAGGGGAGCAGGCTTGGGCAGGGGGCGTAGAGACCGGCGGGGAAGTCGGAAGGAGGGGGGTGACATTCGAACATGTGGGCCCCACAACGCTCATGCGTGCGCTCTCTCGTGGACGCGAAAATGGTCTGAGCCCGTATGTTTCTCTACGGTGCGGGGGGTTGTGCTTACACCGGCTAATTAATCGAGTTGGTTCGTATATATTTGATGTTTAATTTAGCTCAATTTGATATTTAATATTTAAATATTTAAACTCGAACTCAAATTAAATTTGAATCCTATGAGTTGAAGTTTGACCAAGTTTGTATTCGATTCGACTCAGTTAGAACTCAAAATCGTCTCATAGCTCGACTCCCTAAATGATGGTCGTAGTAGAGGGTATTTTATTTTTTATTTTTTAATTTTTTTATTTTTTTATTAAATTTAAGTTAGTTTAATTATAACTAATTATATGTATTTATATACAATATAATAACAAGGTAATTGGATTTCTTAGATGGTAGGTCTTCAAATTGAAGACTTGGAAGTTGTAGGTTCAATTCATGTTAACCTCATTTTTAAAGGAGATTATTTTGAGACGAACACTATAACAATATTCGAGTCGATTTAGAGTATATATATTGAAAATACGTTCGATCTCGAGCTGAGTTTGAACAAACTTTGAACTATTCGAGTTGAGTTCGAACACAAGTTAAACTCGGCTTGCTCGCTCGTTTATCACCCTTAATGCTCCCCACTTTCCGTTTTATTCAATCGATTTTGCCGTCGTAACTGAAATGTTTTGAGATATTCACGATGAAAAAGGTGAGCTGATAACTCTATAAGGATTTAAGGGTTAGATACATTATATTCCTGATTTTAAATTAAAAGGAATTTTTTTAAACAATTTTTAAAATATTCCAAAGTTCTCTACAACCTGTTCTCCATATACGGTCGTGACTAATAAGATTTGGCTTCTAAACACGACAATAAAGGGACATAATTTGTAACATCCC